>JAPXFY010000158.1:5000-15000 GCA_030674185.1 Monoplex corrugatus | reverse complement strand
GTGTGTGTGTGTGTTGTGTTTGTGTGTGTGTTGTGTGTGTTGTGTGTGTGTGTGTTGTGTTGTGTGTGTTGTGTGTGTGTGTTTTGTGTGTATGTGTGATGTGTCATTGTTGGTCTTTTACAGTAAGTGTATGTCGATTTCTTGTTTGTATTTTACAGTAAGGATGTGATTTTCCATTGTTTGTCTTTTACAGTAATGATGTCAGATTGTCTGTTGTTTGTCTTTTACAGTAAGGATGTCAGATTGTCCATTGTTTGTCTTTTACAGTAAGGATGTCATATTGTCATTGTTTGTCTTTTACAGTAATGATGTATATTGTCTTTGTTTGTCTTTTACAGTAATGATGTCATATTGTCTATTGTTTGTCTTTTACAGTAAGGATGTCATATTGTCATTGTTTGTCTTTTACAGTAAGGATGTCATATTGTCTGTTGTTTGTCTTTTACAGTAAGGATGTCATATTGTCTGTTGTTTGTCTTTTACAGTAAGGATGTATATTGTCTTTGTTTGTCTTTTACAGTAATGGATGTCATATTGTCTATTGTTTGTCTTTTACAGTAATGATGTCATATTGTCTGTTGTTTGTCTTTTACAGTAAGGATGTATATTGTCTGTTGTTTGTCTTTTACAGTAAGGATGTCATATTGTCTGTTGTTTGTCTTTTACAGTAAGGATGTCATATTGTCTATTGTTTGTCTTTTACAGTAAGGATGTCATATTGTCTGTTGTTTGTCTTTTACAGTAAGGATGTCATATTGTCTTTGTTTGTCTTTTACAGTAATGATGTCATATTGTCTGTTGTTTGTCTTTTACAGTAAGATGTCATATTGTCTGTTGTTTGTCTTTTACAGTAAGGATGTCATATTGTCTGTTGTTTGTCTTTTACAGTAAGATGTATATTGTCTGTTGTTTGTCTTTTACAGTAATGATGTCATATTGTCTGTTGTTTGTCTTTTACAGTAATGATGTATATTGTATGTTGTTTGTCTTTTACAGTAATGATGTCATATTGTCTGTTGTTTGTCTTTTACAGTAATGATGTCATATTGTCTGTTGTTTGTCTTTTACAGTAAGGATGTCATATTGTCTGTTGTTTGTCTTTTACAGTAATGATGTATATTGTCTGTTGTTTGTCTTTTACAGTAATGATGTCAGTATTGTCTGTTGTTTGTCTTTTACAAGTAAGGATGTCATATTGTCTGTTGTTTGTCTTTTACAGTAAGGATGTCATATTGTCCATTGTTTGTCTTTTAAGTAAGATGTCAATTGTTATTGTTTGTATTTTACAGTAATGATGTCATATTGTCTGTTGTTTGTCTTTTACAGTAATGATGTCATATTGTCTATTGTTTGTCTTTTACAGTAAGGATGTCATATTGTCTGTTGTTTGTCTTTTACAGTAATGATGTATATTGTCTGTTGTTTGTCTTTTACAGTAATGATGTCATATTGTCTGTTGTTTGTCTTTTACAGTAATGATGTCATATTGTCTGTTGTTTGTCTTTTACAGTAATGATGTCATATTGTCTGTTGTTTGTCTTTTACAGTAATGATGTCATATTGTCTGTTGTTTGTCTTTTACAGTAAGGATGTCATATTGTCCATTGTTTGTCTTTTACAGTAAGGGATGTCATGAAGTAGCATGTCTGTTGTTTGTCTTTTACAGTAAGATGTGATATTGTCTATTGTTTGTCTTTTACAGATAAGATGTATATTGTCTGTTGTTTGTCTTTACAGTAAGATGTCATATTGTCTAGTTGTTTGTCTTTTACAGTAAGGATGTCATATTGTCTGTTGTTTGTCTTTTACAGTAGATGTGTGATATTGTCTATTGTTTGTCTTTTACAGTAAGGATGTCAGATTGTCTGTTGTTTGTCTTTTACAGTAATGATGTATTTGTTGTTGTTTGTCTTTTACAGTAAGGATGTATTTGTCTGTTGTTTGTCTTTTACAGTAAGATGTGATATTGTCTGTTGTTTGTCTTTTACAGTAATGATGTCATTTGTCTGTTGTTTGTCTTTTACAGTAATGATGTGATATTGTCTATTTTGTTTTTACAGTAAGGATGTCAGATTGTCTGTTGTTTGTCTTTTACAGTAAGGATGTCATATTGTCTATTGTTTGTCTTTACAGTAATGATGTCATATTGTCTTTGTTTGTCTTTTACAGTAAGGATGTCATATTGTCCATTGTTTGTCTTTTACAGTAAGGATGTAATATTGTCTGTTGTTTGTCTTTTACAGTAATGATGTCATATTGTCTGTTGTTGTCTTTTACAGTAAGATGTCATATTGTCTTTGTTTGTCTTTTACAGTAAGATGTCATATTGTCTGTTGTTTGTCTTTACAGTAATGATGTCATATTGTCTTTGTTTGTCTTTTACAGTAATGATGTATATTGTCTGTGTTTGTCTTTTACAGTAAGATGTCATATTGTCTGTTGTTTGTCTTTTACAGTAATGATGTATATTCTCTGTTGTTTGTCTTTTACAGTAAGGATGTCAGTTTGTCTGTTGTTTGTCTTTTACAGTAAGGATGTCATATTGTCTTTGTTTTTCTTTTACAGTAATGATGTCATATTGTCTTGTTTGTCTTTTAAAGTAATGATGTCATATTGTCTATTGTTTGTTTTACAGTAAGGATGTGTCATATTGTCTGTTGTTTGTCTTTTACAGTAATGATGTCATATTGTCTATTGTTTGTCTTTTACAGTAAGGATGTCATATTGTCTGTTGTTTGTCTTTTACAGTAATGATGTCATATTGTCTGTTGTTTGTCTTTTACAGTAATGATGTCATATTGTCTGTTGTTTGTCTTTTACAGTAAGGATGTCATATTGTCTGTTGTTTGTCTTTTACAGTAATGATGTGATATTGTCTGTTGTTTGTCTTTTACAGTAATGATGTCATATTGTCTATTGTTTGTCTTTTACAGTAAGGATGTCATATTGTCTGTTGTTTGTCTTTTACAGTAATGTGTCATTTGTTATTGTTTGTCTTTTCAGTAATGATGTCATATTGTCTGTTGTTTGTCTTTTACAGTAATGATGTGATATTGTCTTTGTTTGTCTTTTACAGTAAGGATGTCATATTGTCTGTTGTTTGTCTTTTACAGTAATGATGTATATGTCTATTGTTTGTCTTTTACAGTAAGGATGTATATTGTCTGTTGTTTGTCTTTTACAGTAAGGATGTCATATTGTCTGTGTTTTCTTTTACAGTAATGATGTCATATTGTCTGTTGTTTGTCTTATTCAGTAATGATGTATATTGTCTATTGTTTGTCTTTTACAGTAAGGATGTCATATTGTCTGTTGTTTGTCTTTTACAGTAAGGATGTCATATTGTCTGTTGTTTGTCTTTTACAGTAAGGATGTCATATTGTCTGTTGTTTGTCTTTTACAGTAAGGATGTCATATTGTCTGTTGTTTGTCTTTTACAGTAAGGATGTCATATTGTCTGTTGTTTGTCTTTTACAGTAATGATGTCATATTGTCTGTTGTTTGTCTTTTACAGTAATAAATGTCATATTGTCTGTTGTTTGTCTTTTACAGTAATGATGTCTATATTGTCTATTGTTTGTCTTTTACAGTAAGGATGTCATATTGTCTTGTTGTTTGTCTTTTTACAGTAATGATGTCATATTGTCTGTTGTTTGTCTTTTACAGTAAGGATGTCATATTGTCTGTTGTTTGTCTTTTACAGTAATGATGTCATATTGTCTGTTGTTTGTCTTTTACAGTAATGATGTCATATTGTCTGTTGTTTGTCTTTTACAGTAAGGATGTCATATTGTCCTGTTGTTTGTCTTTTACAGTAAGGATGTCATATTGTCTGTTGTTTGTCTTTTACAGTAATGATGTCATATTGTCTGTTGTTTGTATTTTACAGTAATGATGTGATATTGTCTGTTGTTTGTCTTTTACAGTAAGGATTGTCATATTGTCTGTTGTTTGTCTTTTACAGTAATGATGTGATATTGTCTGTTGTTTGTCTTTTACAGTAATGATGTCATATTGTCCATTGTTTGTCTTTTACAGTAAGGATGTCATATTGTCTATTGTTTGTCTTTTACAGTAAGGATGTCATATTGTCTGTTGTTTGTCTTTTACAGTAATGATGTCATATTGTCTGTTGTTTGTCTTTTACAGTAAGGATGTCAGTATTGTCTGTTGTTTGTCTTTTACAGTAAGGATGTCATATTGTCTATTGTTTGTCTTTTACAGTAATGATGTCATATTGTCTGTTGTTTGTCTTTTACAGTAAGGATGTCATATTGTCTGTTGTTTGTCTTTTACAGTAAGAATGTCATATTGTCTGTTGTTTGTCTTTTACAGTAAGGATGTCATATTGTCTGTTGTTTGTCTTTTACAGTAATGATGTCATATTGTCTGTTGTTTGTTTTACAGTAATGATGTCATATTGTCTGTTGTTTGTCTTTTACAGTAATGATGTCATATTGTCTATTGTTTGTCTTTTACAGTAATGATGTCATATTGTCCATGTTGTTGTCTTTTACAGTAAGGATGTCATATTGTCATTGTTTGTCTTTTACAGTAAGGATGTCATATTGTCTTTGTTTGTCTTTTACAGTAATGATGTCATATTGTCTGTTGTTTGTATTTTACACTAAGATGTCATATTGTCTGTTGTTTGTCTTTTACAGTAATGATGTCATATTGTCTGTTGTTTGTATTTTACAGTAAGGATGTCATATGTCTGTTGTTTGTCTTTTACAGTAATGATGTCATATTGTCTGTTGTTTGTCTTTTACATAATGATGTGATATTGTCTATTGTTTGTCTTTTACAGTAAGGATGCCATATTGTCTGTTGTTTGTCTTTTACAGTAATGATTCATATTGTCTGTTGTTTGTCTTTTACAGTAAGGATGTCATTTGTCTGTTGTTTGTCTTTTACAGTAAGGATGTCATATTGTCTATTGTTTGTCTTTTACAGTAAGATGTCATATTGTCATTGTTTGTCTTTTACAGTAAGGATGTCATATTGTCATTGTTTGTCTTTTACAGTAATGATGTGATATTGTCTGTTGTTTGTATTTTACAGTAATGATGTATATTGTCTGTTGTTTGTCTTTACAGTAATGATGTCATATTGTCTTTGTTTGTCTTTTACAGTAAGGATGTCAGTTTGTCTGTTGTTTGTCTTTTACAGTAAGGATGTCATATTGTCTGTTGTTTGTCTTTTACAGTAATGATGTCATATTGTCTGTTGTTTGTCTTGTACAGTAAGGATGTCATATTGTCCATTGTTTGTCTTTTACAGTAATGATGTGATATTGTCTGTTGTTTGTCTTTTACAGTAAGGATGTCATATTGCCCATTGTTTGTCTTTTACAGTAAGGATGTCATATTGTCTGTTGTTTGTCTTTTACAGTAATGATGTCATATTGTCTGTTGTTTGTATTTTACACTAAGATGTCATATTGTCTGTTGTTTGTCTTTTACAGTAATGATGTCATATTGTCTGTTGTTTGTATTTTACAGTAAGATGTCATATTGTCTGTTGTTTGTTTTTTACAGTAATGATGTCATATTGTCTGTTGTTTGTCTTTTACAGTAATGATGTGATATTGTCTATTGTTTGTCTTTTACAGTATGGATGTCAGATTGTTGTTGTTTGTCTTTTACAGTAATGATGTGATATTGTCTGTTGTTTGTCTTTTACAGTAATGATGTCATATTGTCTGTTGTTTGTCTTTTACAGTAATGATGTCATATTGTCTGTTGTTTGTATGTACAGTAATGATGTCATATTGTCTGTTGTTTGTCTTTTACAGTAATGATGTCATATTGTCTATTGTTTGTCTTTTACAGTAATGATGTCATATTGTCCATTGTTTGTCTTTTACAGTAAGGATGTCATATTGTCCATTGTTTGTCTTTTACAGTAAGGATGTCATATTGTCTGTTGTTTGTCTTTACAGTAATGATGTCATATTGTCTGTTGTTTGTATTTTACACTAAGGATGTCATATTGTCTGTTGTTTGTCTTTTACAGTAATGATGTCATATTGTCTGTTGTTTGTATTTTACAGTAAGGATGTCATATTGTCTGTTGTTTGTCTTTTACAGTAATGATGTCATATTGTCTGTTGTTTGTCTTTTACAGTAATGATGTGATATTGTCTATTGTTTGTCTTTTACAGTATGGATGTCAGATTGTCTGTTGTTTGTCTTTTACAGTAATGATGTGATATTGTCTGTTGTTTGTCTTTTACAGTAATGATGCCATATTGTCTGTTGTTTGTCTTTTATAGTAAGGATGTCATATTGTCTGTTTGTTTGTCTTTTACAGTAAGGATGTCATATTGTCTGTTGTTTGTCTTTTACAGTAAGGATGTCATAATGTCTATTGTTTGTCTTTTACAGTAATGATGTAATATTGTCTATTGTTTGTCTTTTACAGTAAGGATGTCATATTGTCTGTTGTTTGTCTTTTACAGTAATGATGTCATATTGTCTATTGTTTGTCTTTTACAGTAAGGATGTCATATTGTCTGTTGTTTGTCTTTTACAGTAATGATGTCATATTGTCTATTGTTTTGTCTTTTACAGTAATGATGTCATATTGTCTGTTGTTTGTCTTTTACAGTAAGGATGTCATATTGTCCATTGTTTGTCTTTTACAGTAAGGATGTCATATTGTCTGTTGTTTGTCTTTTACAGTAAGGATGTCATATTGTCTGTTGTTTGTCTTTTACAGTAAGGATGTCATATTGTCCATTGTTTGTCTTTTACAGTAAGGATGTCATATTGTCTGTTGTTTGTCTTTTACAGTAAGGATGTCATATTGTCTGTAGTTTGTCTTTTACAGTAATGATGTCATATTGTCTGTTGTTTGTCTTTTACAGTAATGATGTCATATTGTCTGTTGTTTGTCTTTTACAGTAATGATGTCATATTGTCTGTTGTTTGTCTTTTACAGTAATGATGTGATATTGTCTGTTGTTTGTCTTTTACAGTAATGATGTCATATTGTCTGTTGTTTGTCTTTTACAGTAATGATGTCATATTGTCTATTGTTTGTCTTTTACAGTAATGATGTGATATTGTCTGTTGTTTGTCTTTTACAGTAATGATGTCATATTGTCTATTGTTTGTCTTTTACAGTAATGATGTGATATTGTCTGTTGTTTGTCTTTTACAGTAATGATGTCATATTGTCTATTGTTTGTCTTTTACAGTAATGATGTCATATTGTCTGTTGTTTGTCTTTTACAGTAAGGATGTCATATTGTCCATTGTTTGTCTTTTACAGTAAGGATGTCATATTGTCTGTTGTTTGTCTTTTACAGTAAGGATGTCATATTGTCTATTGTTTGTCTTTTACAGTAAGGATGTCATATTGTCTATTGTTTGTCTTTTACAGTAAGGATGTCATATTGTCTGTTGTTTGTCTTTTACAGTAAGGATGTCATATTGTCTGTTGTTTGTCTTTTACAATAAGGATGTCATATTGTCTGTTGTTTGTCTTTTACAGTAATGATGTGATATTGTCTGTTGTTTGTCTTTTACAGTAATGATGTCATATTGTCTGTTGTTTGTCTTTTACAGTAATGATGTCATATTGTCTGTTGTTTGTCTTTTACAGTAAGGATGTCATATTGTCTGTTGTTTGTCTTTTACAGTAAGGATGTCATATTGTCTATTGTTTGTCTTTTACAGTAATGATGTCATATTGTCTGTTGTTTGTCTTTTACAGTAATGATGTGATACTGTCTGTTGTTTGTCTTTTACAGTAATGATGTCATATTGTCTGTTGTTTGTCTTTTACAGTAAGGATGTCATATTGTCTGTTGTTTGTCTTTTACAGTAATGATGTCATATTGTCTGTTGTTTGTCTTTTACAGTAAGGATGTCATATTGTCTGTTGTTTGTCTTTTACAGTAAGGATGTCATATTGTCTGTTGTTTGTCTTTTACAGTAATGATGTGATATTGTCTGTTGTTTGTCTTTTACAGTAAGGATGTGATATTGTCTGTTGTTTGTCTTTTACAGTAATGATGTGATATTGTCTGTTGTTTGTCTTTTACAGTAATGATGTCATATTGTCTGTTGTTTGTCTTTTACAGTAAGGATGTCATATTGTCTGTTGTTTGTCTTTTACAGTAAGGATGTGATATTGTCTGTTGTTTGTCTTTTACAGTAATGATGTGATATTGTCTATTGGTTGTCTTTTACAGTAATGATGTGATATTGTCTGTTGTTTGTCTTTTACAGTAAGGATGTCATATTGTCTGTTGTTTGTCTTTTACAGTAAGGATGTCATATTGTCTGTTGTTTGTCTTTTACAGTAAGGATGTCAGTTTGTCTGTTGTTTGTCTTTTACAGTAAGGATGTCATATTGTGTATTGTTTGTCTTTTACAGTAAGGATGTGATATTGTCTGTTGTTTTTCTTTTACAGTAATGATGTCATATTGTCTGTTGTTTGTCTTTTACAGTAATGATGTCATATTGTCTATTGTTTGTCTTTTACAGTAATGATGTCATATTGTCTATTGTTTGTCTTTTACAGTAATGGTGTCATATTGTCCATTGTTTGTCTTTTACAGTAAGGATGTCATATTGTCTATTGTTTGTATTTACAGTAATGATGTCATATTGTCTGTTGTTTGTCTTTTACAGTAATGATGTCATATTGTCCATTGTTTGTCTTTTACAGTAAGGATGTCATATTGTCTGTTGTTTGTCTTTTACAGTAAGGATGTCATATTGTCTGTTGTTTGTCTTTCACAGTAAGAATGTCATATTGTCTGTTATTTGTCTTTTACAGTAATGATGTCATATTGTCTATCGTTTGTCTTTTACAGTAAGGATGTCATATTGTCTATTATTTGTCTTTTACAGTAAGGATGTCATATTGTCTATTGTTTGTCTTTTACAGTAAGGATGTCATATTGTCTGTTGTTTGTCTTTTACAGTAAGGATGTCATATTGTCTGTTGTTTGTCTTTTACAGTAAGGATGTCATATTGTCTGTTGTTTGTCTTTTACAGTAATGATGTGATATTGTCTGTTGTTTGTCTTTTACAGTAATGATGTCATATTGTCTGTTGTTTGTCTTTTACAGTAATGATGTCATATTGTCTGTTGTTTGTCTTTTACAGTAAGGATGTCATATTGTCTGTTCTTTGTCTTTTACAGTAAGGATGTCATATTGTCTATTGTTTGTCTTTTACAGTAATGATGTGATATTGTCTGTTGTTTGTCTTTTACAGTAAAGATGTGATATTGTCTATTGTTTGTCTTTTACAGTAAGGATGTCATATTGTCTGTTGTTTGTCTTTTACAGTAATGATGTCATATTGTCTATTGTTTGTCTTTTACAGTAATGATGTCATATTGTCTGTTGTTTGTCTTTTACAGTAATGATGTGATATTGTCTATTGATTGTCTTTTACAGTAAGGATGTGATATTGTCTGTTGTTTGTCTTTTACAGTAATGATGTGATATTGTCTATTGTTTGTCTTTTACAGTAAGGATGTGATATTGTCTGTTGTTTGTCTTTTACAGTAAGGATGTCATATTGTCTGCTGTTTGTTCTTTTACAGTAAGGATGTCATATTGTCTGTTGTTTGTCTTTTACAGTAATGATGTGATATTGTCTATTGTTTTTCTTTTACAGTAATGATGTCATATTGTCCATTGTTTGTCTTTTAAAGTAAGGATGTCATATTGTCTATTGTTTGTATTTACAGTAATGATGTCATATTGTCTGTTGTTTGTCTTTTACAGTAATGATGTCATATTGTCTATTGTTTGTCTTTTACAGTAATGATGTCATATTGTCTGTTGTTTGTCTTTTACAGTAAGGATGTCAGTTTGTCTGTTGTTTGTCTTTTACAGTAAGGATGTCATATTGTCTATTGTTTTTCTTTTACAGTAATGATGTCATATTGTCATTGTTTGTCTTTTAAGTAAGGATGTCATATTGTCTATTGTTTTGTATTTACAGTAATGATGTCATATTGTCTGTTGT
>JAPXFY010001577.1:20000-27500 GCA_030674185.1 Monoplex corrugatus | reverse complement strand
TGTGTGTAAAAGAAAGAGATGAAGACAGAACCAATCACCATGGTGTGGTGGTTAGTGCAACAGACTACCGACTGGAAGGTTGTGGGTTCGAATCCCCATCAGTCCCTTCAAAAATAATTGTGGGATTTTCCGACTCTAACCGGCTCTTAGCCAGAGTTAAGGCGTGCTATGGGCTCATTGGGAAGACTGGGACCACACACAGTCGAATCTCATCCACTTCACGGATGCGTCATTGCGAGTGTTGCTCAAATCTTCTGACCAGCACCGCAGGTGTCTGTATCTCTCGGGCCTCGTTGACGCCAGGATCAATTATGATAGTAGGCATAGAGTACAGCCCTGCCACGCAGTCTCAATCCTAGATGGAACTCCATAGCATCATGACTATCATTCTAATCGACATCATCATCATCGCCTTGTAAAAATTGTGCCAGCTTCTATGGCTATTGAGATGGCACCGAAAATGGGATGAAAACAAAAAGGTGAGCTCAAAGGTAACCTCCCTGAGTGCGATGATCCTAAGAAAAAAGAGATGAAGACAGAGGAGTGAAACACTGCAGCAAGAAACTCTGGGAAAAGCTGTCTCAGAGAAGAGGCCCCTTCATTAAGCGTTCACCTTAACCTCCATACACTCTTAGAGGACCGGGCTGCTTTCAGGTCATGACTCCTTGATGGTTATTGATAGGCATGATAATATTAATAAATACTTATACAGTACACAATAGAGAGTTCTTGAATGTTATATAGAACCGATAATGTTATACGGTTGTGAGGCGTGGACAGTCAACACGCAAAGCCAGAACAAGATTGAGGCAGCCGAAATGTGGTGTCTAAAAAGATTGTTGAGAGTTCCATGGACAGCAAAGAAAACAAACGAGACAGTCTTTGTTGGAGGCAGACACAAGAAGATCATTGATAAGGAAGATTAGGAAAAGACAGGCAACATTTATAGGCCATTTTATGAGGAAAGTGGAATTGGAGCACCTGGTCACAACATGAAAGCTGGAGGGAAAGAGAGCACCAGGTAGACCCAGGGAGAAAGTATTGGACGGACTTGCAGAGTGGCTGAAGACAAAGAGGGTGGAAGAGGTGCTCGGGGCAACAAGGGATAGAAACAGATAGAAGTCCATGATCGCTAACGCCATGTGGCAAGGCAAGTGATGATGATGAGAGTACATAATCCAGAAAACTGCTCCAGGCCCCTCACAAAAAGAACAGACAATACACAAAGTAGATATAGACAAGAGAGAGAGAGGGGGGGGAGAGAGAGAGAGAGAAGGAGTGAGCTCCGTCGATTTTAAAAAAAAGAAAGAAAGAAACTGCATATTGTTGTTTAAAGCATAATGGTGTATCAATGTATGGGCTTGTGTTAAATTCAATTTAGTTCCGTTCAGTAAACAGTTATTGTCAAATTAAATCAGGTTTTACGGACATAAGAACTCGTGTACATCTTGTTGTTTGTTATACATTTTTGGATCAACTTCCACTGAACCTCCCGTGGGGATATTAGGGGCTCTTTCAGTATGAATAGTAACCCCACCTTCCGGAAATTATGTGCTAGAAATTTCCTCTTCTCTGTCACTCTCTTTGTTTCTGCTTTGTTCCTTTGCTTTCTGTTGTCTCTTCCTATCATTTTCTGCCTTGCTGGTCCAGTCACCTGTATTATGTTCTGTAGAGTCTTTCATATTTTCTCTTAGGGTTAATAACTGGGTACAAATGCCTATCAATTAACATCAGAAAGAGAGTCCTTGAATGTTATATAGAACCAATACTGTTGTACGGATGCGAGGCGTGGACAGTCAGCAAGCAAAGCCAGAGCAAGATTGAGGCAGCCGAGATGTGATTTCTCAGAAGAATGTTGAGAGTTCCATGGACAGCAAAGAAAACAAACGAGACAGTCTTGATGAAGGCAGACACAAGCAGGTCACTCATAAGGAAGATTAGGAAAAGACAAGCGACATTTATAAGCCATTTCATGAGGGAGGGGGGTTTGGAGCACATGGTCACAACGGGAAAGCTGGAGAGAAAGAGAGCACCGGGTAGACCCTGGGAGAAAATGCTGGACGGACTTGCAGTGGCTGGGGACGAGGGAGGTGGGAGAGATGCTATGGGCAACGAGAGATAGAGACAGATGGAAGTCCATGATCGCCAACGTCATGCGGCAGGGCACTTGATGATGATGATGAGGTGATAAATTCAATGGAATGGTCAACGCCAGGGGCATATCTTTAGACTATGTGCGTGGATGCATTGATATGGTTACTTAATTTTCATCTCTATCTCTCTCTTTCTCTCTCTCTCTCTCTCTCTCTCTCTCTCTCTCTCTCTCTCTCTCCCTCTCTCTCCCTCTCTCCTCTCTCTCTCTCTCTGTCTCTGTCTCTGTCTCTCTCTCTCTCTCTCTCTCTCTCTTCTCTCTCTCTCTCTCTCTCTCTCTCTCTCTCTCTCTCTCTCTCTCTCTCTAAGGGTCAGCACGGTGTTGCGTGTGTTTTGAGATGGTTGTGGCACTGATATGGCTCTGCGCAGTCGGCTGGGCTTTAAACGACAATGATAATTGTCTTTTTCATGTACTTTTTCCCAACGAAGTTCTGAGATGGTCACAGCCCTAACATGGCTCTGCGCAGTTGGCTGAGCTGTAAACAACAACGATAATAATGATGATAGTAAAACAATGATAATAATGATGATAGTAAAACAATGATAATAATGATGATCGTAAAACAACGATAATAATGATGATAGTAAAACAATGATAATAATGATGATAGTAAAACAATGATAATAATGATGATAGTAAAACAATGATAATAATGATGATAGTAAAACAATGATAATAATGATGATAGTAAAACAATGATAATAATGATGATAGTAAAACAACGATAATAATGATGATAGTAAAACAATGATAATAATGATGATAGTAAAACAACGATAATAATGATGATAGTAAAACAATGATAATAATGATGATAGTAAAACAACGATAATAATGATGATAGTAAAACAATGATAATAATGATGATAGTAAAACAACGATAATAATGATGATAGTAAAACAACGATAATAATGATGATAGTAAAACAACGATAATAATGATGATAGTAAAACAATGATAATAATGATGATAGTAAAACAATGATAATAATGATGATAGTAAAACAACGATAATAATGATGATAGTAAAACAATGATAATAATGATGATAGTAAAACAATGATAATAATGATGATAGTAAAACAATGATAATAATGATGATAGTAAAACAATGATAATAATGATGATAGTAAAACAATGATAATAAAGATGATAGTAAAACAATGATAATAATGATGATAGTAAAACAATGATAATAATGATGATAGTAAAACAACGATAATAATGATGATAGTAAAACAATGATAATAATGATGATAGTAAAACAACGATGATAATGATGATAGTAAAACAACGATAATAATGATGATAGTAAAACAACGATAATAATGATGATAGTAAAACAACGATAATAATGATGATAGTAAAACAACGATAATAATGATGATAGTAAAACAACGATAATAATGATGATAGTAAAACAACGATAATAATGATGATAGTAAAACAACGATAATAATGATGATAGTAAAACAACGATAATAATGATGATAGTAAAACAATGATAATAATGATGATAGTAAAACAATGATAATAATGATGATAGTAAAACAACGATAATAATGATGATAGTAAAACAATGATAATAATGATGATAGTAAAACAATGATAATAATGATGATAGTAAAAACAATGATAATAATGATGATAGTAAAACAACGATAATAATGATGATAGTAAAACAACGATAATAATGATGATAGTAAAACAACGATAATAATGATGATAGTAAAACAACGATAATAATGATGATAGTAAAACAACGATAATAATGATGATAGTAAAACAACGATAATAATGATGATAGTAAAACAATGATAATAATGATGATAGTAAAACAACGATAATAATGATGATAGTAAAACAACGATAATAATGATGATAGTAAAACAATGATAATAATGATGATAGTAAAACAATGATAATAATGATGATAGTAAACCTTCTGTTGAAGGAATCAAAGTTTCATAGTGTGACACAACTAACACTGGATGAGACAACGATTTAGATGATTGCTTAATGCAGATAAATACGTAACACGAATGCTTGGGTCATCATCATCATCATCATCAGGTGCCTTGCTGCATGGCGTTGGCGATCATGGACTTCCATCTGTCTCTATCTCTAGTTGCCTCAAGCATCACTTCCACCCTCTTTGTCTTCAGCCACTCTGCAAGTCCGTCTAGTATCTTCTCCCTGGGTCTATCTGGTGCTCTCTTTCCCTCCAACTTTCATGTTGTGACCAGGTGCTCTAATTCCCCTTTCCTCATAAAATGGCCAATAAATGTTGCCTGTCGTTTCATAATCTTCCTTATGAATGATCTTCTTGTGTCTGCCTCCATCAAGACTGTCTCGTTTGTTTTCTTTGCTGTCCATGGAACTCTCAACACTCTTCTTAGAAACCACATTTCGGCTGCCTCAATCTTGTTCTGGCTTTGCGTGTTGACTGTCCACGCCTCACAACCGTATAACATTATCGGTTCTATATAACATTCAAGAACTCTCTTCCTGGTGTTAATTAATTGATAGGCATTTGTTGGTAAGAATGCATGACATTTTCTTGAATGCTGTTTTGACCGAATCTGCTGATGTGCATCTGCCGTCTGGTGAAATGATCGTTCTGCCGCTTGCTGTTATTTAAATGTTTGGATATGAACATGAATAATTGCTTGTGATAAATATTTGGATGTGAATAAATGGTTGCTTGGGAGGGGTGGGGTGGGGTAGGGTGAATCGACCTAACCGTCCTTCAGGTACTGTAAGGCGTACGTGTGTGTTTTTGTTTTTCGTTCGAAAACCGGTTCTACACGGGATCGGTCCCTAGTTTCAGTTTCAGTTTCTCAAGATGACGTCTCCGCGCTAGGAATGAATTCCATAAGCACTAAACATCACAGGTGCCTTGTGATGGAGAAGATCCAGAAAGATCTCGGCACGAGCCATAATAAGCCTGCACATAAACCACACAAGCTGGGCAGGTCCTACGGTCTCTAGGGCAATTTGTAGTCCGCGCGTCTGACCAAGCTCGAAAATATGTTAGGTATTGATTGAACAGAACAAGATTGAGACAGCCGAGATGTGGTTTCTAAGAAGAATGTTGAGAGTTCCATAGACAGCAAAGAAAACAAACGAGACAGTCTTGATGGAGGCAGACACAAGAAGATCATTCATAAGGAAGATTAGGAAAGGACAAGCAACATTCAGACGCCATTTTATGAGGAAAGGGGAATTAGAGCACCTAGTCACAATTGGAAAGCTGGAGGGAAAGAGAGCACCAGGTAGACCCAGGGAGAAAATATTGGACGGACTCGCAGAGTGGCTGAGGACAGAGAGGGTGGAAGATGTGATTGCAGCAACAAGGGATAGATGCATATGGAGGGCCATGATCGCCAACGCCGTGTGGCAGGGCATATCATGATCATGATCATGATCATGATGATGATGATGATGATGATGATGATTGATTGATTGATTGACTGGGACTGTTGAGAGTCCCCCACACCTTCTGTTGGTGGATGGATGGTGAGGAGACGTCCCTATCCTTTACTGTTGTCAAGATGACGGTGATCAGTGACTGCTCAGTGTCACGAGATGGGTTTGGGGGGAAATTAATCTCCCCTAGTCAAGGTCATCATTCACCTACCTTTTGCTCCTGTTTGTGGATAATTCCCCCTTCCCCTCTCCTTTCTCTCTATCTCTGTACCTCTCTCTGCTTTCTCTGTCTGGCTGTCTCTGCCTGTCTCTCTCTGTCTCTCTGTCTGTCTCTGTCTGCCTCTCTGTCTCTGTCTCTCTGTCTCTGTCTGGCTCTCTCTCTCTCCTCTCTCTGCTCACTCTGTCTCTGTTTCCTTCTCTTTCTTTCTCTGTCTGTCTCTCTCTCTCTCTCTCTCTCTCTCTCTCTCTGCCTGTCTCTCTCTGTCTCTCTGTCTGTCTCTGTCTGCCTCTCTGTCTCTGTCTCTCTGTCTCTGTCTCTGTCTCTGTCTCTGTCTCTCTCTCTCTCTCTCTCTCTCTGTGTCTCTGTCTGGTTTTCTCTCTCCTCTCTCTGCTCACTCTGTCTCTGTTTCCTTCTCTTTCTTTCTCTCTCTCTCTCTCTCTCTCTCTCTCTCTCTCTGTCTGCCTGTCTTTCTCTGCCTCTCTGTCTCTCTCTGCCTCTCTGTCTCTGTCTCTGTCTGTCTGTCTCTCTCTCTCTGTCTGTCTCTGTCTCTCTGTGTCTCTCTCTTTCTCTCTCTTCTCTCTCTCTCTCTTTCTCTCTCTCTCTCTATCTCTCTCGCTCTTTCCCACCTCTCTCCCCCTCTCATTCCTCTCTCTCCTCTCCCTCTCTCCCACCTCTCTCCCCCTCTCACTCCTTTTCTCTCTCCCTCTCTCTCTCTCCTCCTCTCTCTCTCTCTCTCTCTCGCTCTCTTCCACCTCTCTCCCCTCTCACTCCTTCTCTCTCCCACTCCCTCTCTCCCACCTCTCTCCCCCTCTCACTCCTTCTCTCTCTCCCTCTCGCTCCCCGCTCTCTCTCTCTCTCTCTCTCTCTCTCTCTCTCTCTCTCTCTCTGTAGTAAAGACTATTCCGCTCCTGTTATTTATGAGTCTGCGTCTTGAAGGGGACGGCCCAAAAATGCATGACTAATTACCGCAATGTATTCACCCTTCGCATTGAACCAGAAACTTACAGTGTTATCGTTAGAAAGCGAAATAGGTTTTGCAAAATGAGCTTCATGGTGCTGTATTCTGTTCAGATGTATCTGATCTACTTGCAGCGACAAATGATAGATTCGTACATGATCGCCAGCGCCATGCAGCAATGCAAATGATGATGACGAGAACGCTGAGATGTTATTAAATCGAAAACAAGTGCGACTGCCCGCGTTCAAGCAAACAGGAACCAGAAAAAACAAGAAAATAGAACGCGTATTTAATACAACCAGACAAGACAGGCGCAAATTTTCGGTCAACTGGCCAACAACAACAAAACAAACAAAAACAAAAAAAACAAAAACTGGACTTTGTCAAGCGTGAATGTAAGATCCACAAACAACCAAATACAATATACAAAAATAAGTAGAAAAAGACTGAAAATGCCCTGCTGATTCGTCCAGTGGGAGAAGAGGTTTGGTGTTTGTTTGTTTGTTTGTTTGTTTGTTTGTTTGTTTGTTTGTTTGTTTGTTTGTTTGTTTGTTTGTTTTTGTTTGTTTGTTTGTTTGTTTCTTTGTTTCTTTGTTTCTTTGTTTCTTTGTTTGTTTGTGATCTTATGTTCACGCTTGACAAAGGCCAGTTGGCCGAAAATTTGCGCCTGTCTTGTCTGGTTGTATTAAATACGCGTTCTGATTCTATTTTTGTGTTTTCTGATTCCTGTTTTGTTATTGT
>JAPXFY010001577.1:7500-12500 GCA_030674185.1 Monoplex corrugatus | reverse complement strand
CCCAGGTAGAAAATGCTGGACGGACCTGCAGAGTGGCTGGGGATGAGGAGGGTGGGGGAGATGCTAGGGGCAACGAGAGATAGAGATGGTTGGAAGTCCATGGTCGCCAACGCCATGCGGCAGGGCACCTGATGATGATGATGAAATAGTATCCCCATCTTCTGAGAATTCTGTGCTAAAAATTTCCTCTTTTCTGTCACTTTCTTTGTTTCTTTCTTCCTCCTTTGCTTTCTGTCATTTCTTGCTATCATTTTCTGCCTTGCTGGTCCATTCACCTGTATGTGTTCCATAAAGTCTTGCGTACTTTTTCATAGGATGGATAATTGGGTACATGTATTAAGTGCATTTTTGGCTCTGGGGAGGTGAGATATGCGGAAGCAATTTTAGGTGATTTATACCCGTTTTTATATTGTCCTAAAGTATGCTTACATTTGTATTCAGGTGTGTTTTTTAAATCCCCTGCGCGATAAATTGGACGGAGTGGTCAACGCCAGGGGCATGTCCTTAGATTATGTGCGCGAATGCATTGATATGTGTACTTAATTTTCTTTTCTTTTCTTTTTTTTTTTTCTTTTCTTTTTTTTTTTTCTTTTCTTTTTCTTTTTTTTTTTTTTTTTTTTCTTTTTTTTTTTCTGCTGAAATGTTTTGAAGCGATTATAGCCGTGATATGGCTGTGCGCCGTCGGCTGGGCTTTAAACAACAATAACAATAACAATAAAGTTGTCCCCAAGCGCGGCCTGTCTACCTGTCTGCCTCCAGGTCATGGCACCAAGCGTTTCTTGGACGACTTCTCTCCCTTTTCCCTTGCCGGTTCCAAGTGATGGCTTACCTTGTGATGCTGGATGAAGACTTCCATAGCGTGTGGCCAATCCATCTCCAGCGTCTTTAAGAGATCCCTATGATCTTCTTTCTCCTTTAACTCCATGAAGAGTCACTGAGGTGTCCCACTGAAGACCTGTTCACCAGATTCCGCCAGCTCTGTCGGGTGGGTGCCAAAGCCTGGGTCTCTGCATGTGGTTTCTCTGTCTATTCCAAAATGTTGTCAGTCCATCGCACTAAAGAACTGTTCTCTAGATTCCTCCACCTCTGTCGGGTGAGTGCCAAAGCCTGGGTCTTTGCGTATGGTTTCCCTGTCGGTCCCCAAAAGTCCAGCGTTTATTTCTGTCTTGCCCTCGACTTCCCTCCCTCATTTATCTTATTGCAACCATAGACATGGATAGCAAAATGTCCCTATTCATAAAAATTATCTTGTCTATTCATAAAGAATATATTTAGTCCTATCGTAGACCTGGATAAGAAAATATCAACATTCATACGTATTATCTTTTTCCAACCACAGACATGGATAGGGAAATGTCACTATTCGTGAAGATTATCATCAGCCCATTCAGAAGGATTATCTCTAGTCCAACCATAGGTTTGGATAGGAAAATGCCACAGTTCATAAACATTATCTTTAGTCCAACCATAGATAGGATAGGAAAAGGTCGTCATTTATACGGATTATCCAACCATCGGCAACGCCATGCGGCAGGGCACCTGATGATGATGATGATCCAACCATAGATGTGGATAGAAGAATGTCACCATTTATAACGATTATCATTTTAATCCCATCAAAACCTTGTGAATATACTAGAAATAGAAAGCAAAGGTAAGGGGCTGGAACTAAACAGCAGGAAGACTGAAGTTATGGTGATCAGTGAAAAATGTGAAATCCCCTCATGCAAAATAACAGCAAACGGCACAACCTTGACACAGGTTGATAAATTCAAATACCTGGGAACGATCATTTCATCAGACGGCAGATGCACATCAGAAATAGCCGGCAGAATCGGCCAAGCCAAAACAGCATTCGGGAAGATGACAGGCATTCTTACCAACGAATGACTATCAGTTAACTTCAGGAAGAGAGTTCTTGAATGTTATATAGAACCAATACTGTTGTACGGATGTGAGGCGTGGACAGTCAACAAACAAAACCAGAACAAGATTGAGGCAGCCGAGATGTGGTTTGTAAGAAGAATGTTAGGGTTCCATGGACAGCAAAGAAAACAAATGAGACAGTCTTGATGGAGGCAGACACAAGTAGATCACTCATAAGGATGATTAGGAAAAAGACAGGCAACATTTATAGGCCATTTTATGAGGAAGGGGATTTGGAGCACCTGGTCACAATGGGAAAGCTGGAGGGAAGAGAGAGCGCCGGGAGAAAATGCTGGACGGACTTGCAGAGTGGCTGGGGATGAAGGGGGTGGGAGAGATGCTAGGGGCAACGAGGGATAGAGACAGATCGAAGTCCATGATCGCCAACGCCATGCGGCAGGACACCTGATGATGATGATGATCCAACCATAGACGTGGATAGAAGAATGTCACCATATATAACGATTATCATTTTAATCCCATCATAGACATGAATAGAAAACGTCACCATTCATAACGATTACCTTCAGTCCGACAATAGACGTGGATAAGAGAATCTCATCATTCATGAAGATTATCTTTAGTCTAACCATAGACAGGAATAGGAAACGTCATCATACATAACGATAATCTTTAGTCTAACCATAGACACAAATAGGAAAACATCAGCTTTCATGACGATTATCTTCAGTCCCACCATAGACAGGAATAGGAAAACGTCATCATTCATAACGATTATCTTTAGTCCCACCATAGACAGGAATAGGAAAACGTCATCATTCATGACGATTATCTTTAGTCTCACCCATAGACACGAATAGGAAAACGTCACAATTCATAACAATTATCTTTAGTCCCACCATAGACAGGATAGGAAAAGGTTATCATTCATGATGATTATCTTTAGTCCCACCATAGACATGGATAGGAAAACGTCACAATTCATAACAATTATCTTTAGTCCCACCATAGACATGGATTGGAAAACGTCATCATTCATAACGATTATCTTTAGTCCCACCATAGACATGGATTGGAAAACGTCATCATTCATAACGATTATCTTTAGTCCCACCATAGACATGGATTGGAAAACGTCATCATTCAAAACGATTATCTTTAGTCCCACCATAGATATGGATTGGAAAACGTCATCATTCATAACGATTATCTTTAGTCCCACCATAGACATGGATTGGAAAACGTCATCATTCATAACGATTATCTTTAGTCCCACCATAGATATGGATTGGAAAACGTCATCATTCATAACGATTATCTTTAGTCCCACCATAGACATGGATTGGAAAACGTCATCATTCATAACTATTATCTTTAGTCCCACCATAGATATGGATTGGAAAACGTCATCATTCATAACGATTATCTTTAGTCCCACCATAGACATGGATTGGAAAACGTCATCATTCATAACGATTATCTTTAGTCCCACCATAGACATGGATTGGAAAACGTCATCATTCAAAACGATTATCTTTAGTCCCACCATAGATATGGATTGGAAAACGTCATCATTCATAACGATTATCTTTAGTCCCACCATAGACATGGATTGGAAAACGTCATCATTCATAACGATTATCTTTAGTCCCACCATACACACGAATAGGAAAACTTCACTATTCATAACGATTATCTTTAGCTCCACTATACACAAGAATAGGAAAAGGTTATCATTCATGATGATTATCTTTAGTCCCACCATAGACACGAACAGGAAAACGTCACCATTCATAACGATTATCTTTATTCCCACCCATAGTCAGGGATAGGAAAACGTCACAATTCATAACGATTATCTTTAGTCCCACTATAGACGCGAATAGGAAAACGTCACAATTCATAACAATTATCTTTATTCCCACCCATAGACATGGATTGGAAAACGTCATCATTCATAACGATCATCTTTAGACCCACCATAGACACAAATAGGAAAACTTCACTATTCATAACGATTATCTTTAGTCCCACCATAGACACGAATAGGAAAAGGTTATCTTTCATAACGATTATCTTTAGCTCCACCATAGACACGAATAGGAAAATGTCATCATTCATAACGATTATCTTTATTCCCACCATAGACACAAATAGGAAAACGTCATCATTCATGACGATTATCTTTAGTCCCACCACAGACACGAATAGGAAAAGATCATCATTCATAACGATTATCTTTAGCTCCACCTTACACAAGAATAGGAACAGTTTATCATTCATAACGATTATCTTTAGTCCCACCATAGACATGAATAGGAAAACGTCACTAGTATTCAGAAAGCAAACAGAGTCAGTGATCAACTTAACCCAAACCTGGAACACCCCAAGGTTCCTCATCATCATCAGGTGCCCTGCCGCATGGCGTTGGCGATCATGGACTTCCATCTGTCTCTATCTCTCGTTGCCCCCAGCATCTCTCCCACCCTCCTCGTCCCCAGCCACTCTGCAAGTCCGTCCAGCATTTTCTCCCTGGGTCTACCCGGTGCTCTCTTTTCCTCCAGCTTTCCCGTTGTGACCAGGAGCCCCAAATCCCCCTTCCTCATAAAATGGCCTATAAATGTTGCCTGTCTTTTCCTAATCTTCCTTATGAGTGATCTACTTGTGTCTGCCTCCAAGGTTCCTATGGAAACAAAAACCAAGCTTATCAATTCGATTTGCACCACCATCCTTACATACCAGCGCCATACCTGGACCAATCCCATGGAGTTCAACATTACCACTTTTGAGATACGTGGTACAAAAACGGCTGTCAAAAAAAATCAAGTATTACTCCCCACCACCCCCACCCCACCACCCCTCCGTGGGGATGCTGGGGGCTCTTTCAATATAAGTAGTATCCCCACCTTTTGGAAATTCTGTACTAAAACTTTCCTCTCTTCGGTCGCTGTCTTTGTTTCTGCCTTGTTGCTTTGCTTTCTTTCATTTCTTCTTACAATTTTTTTTCTGCCTTGCTGGTCTATTCACCTGTATGTATTCGATAAAGTCTTACATACTTTCTGTTAGGATGATAATTGGGTACATGTGTTTTGGCTCTAGGGAAATGTGATCTG
>JAPXFY010001576.1:32500-34812 GCA_030674185.1 Monoplex corrugatus | reverse complement strand
AAATGCCCTTTTGTTAGGAAAAGTTCACACGAAGACAACTAAAAATCCAGGTTCACTAGGTCTAAGACATTAAAATGTGCGACAAACGACAGTGCGTTTTTACGTGCAATGGCTCGTTTTGTTTGTTTATTTGTTCGTTTGTTTGTTTGTTTGTTGGGATTTGTTTGTTTGTTTATTATGGGTCCTTTTTTTTTAAACTCCCAAGTGTACTCGAATATATACGGTTGTTGTTGTTGTTGTTGTTTGTTCTGTATCTTGATGATATGATCTTATGTACTCGAATACATACCATTTTTGTTTGTTGTTGCTGTTGTTGCTGTCGTTGCTGTTTCTGTTGTTGCTGTCGTTGCTGTTGCTGTTGTTGTTTTTGCTGTTGTTGTTGTTGTTGTTGCTGTTGTTGTTGCTGTTGTTGTTGTTGTTACTGTTGTTGTTGTTGTTGTTACTGTTGTTGCTGTTGTTATTGTTGTTGCTATTGTTGCTGTTGCTGTTGTTGCTGTTGCTGTTGTTGTTGTTGTTGATGTTGTTGCTGTTGCTGTTGTTGCTGTTACTGTTGTTGTTACTATTGTTGCTGCTGTTGCTGTGTTATTGTTGCTGTTGCTGCTGTTGTTGTTGCTGTTGTGGTTGTTGTTTGTGGTTGTATTCGAATATATACCGTTATTGTTTGTTGTTTGTTGTTATTGTTTGTTGTTGTTTGTGGTTGTTGTTTGTGGTTGTTGTTTGGTTGTATTCGAATATATACCGTTGTTGTTTGTTGTTATTGTTTGTGGTTGTTGTTTGTGGTTGTTGTTTGTGGTTGTATTCGAATATATACCGTTATTGTTTATTGTTTGTTGTTGTTTATGCGTATGGCCATTTGTTTGATTTTTTAGCCGTCTGTTAAGAAAGTCATGTCACGTTTTGGAAGATTTATGTGCTATGTGTTTTTGTGTTTCTATAACCTACACGAACACTGACATGGCTTAGAGGAGCTTTTTTCTTTTTCTTTTTTTTTTTTTAAATTTTAGGATCATTGCACTCAGGGAGATTACCTTTGTGCACACCTTTTTTCTATCCTATTTTCTATGCCACCTTAATGGCCACAGAAGCTGGCACATTTTTTTTTCATAATGCGAGGATGATGTTGTCGATGAGGATGATCATCATGACGCTATGAAGTTCCATCTAGGATTGAGACTGCGTGACAGGGCTGTACTCTTCGCTTACTATCACAATATATCCTGGCGTCAGCCAGGTCTGAGAGATACAGACACCTGCTTACTATCGTAATATATCCTGGCGTCAACCAGGTCTGAGAGATACAGACACCTACGGTGCTGGTCAGAAGGTTTGAGCAACACCCTCAATGACGCATCCGTGAAGTGGATGAGAATCGACTGTGTGGTCCCAGTCTTCCCAATGAGCCCATAGCACGCCCAACTCTGGGTAGGAGCCGGTTAGAGCCGAAAAATCCCACATTGATATAGTTTTGAAGGGACTAATGGGGATTCGAACCCACAAAGTTCCAGTCGGTAGTTCATTGCTATGACCACTACACCACGGCGGACTGGTCTTACAGGATCTTTAACATGCACAATTGATAGTGTCAGTTCAGTCAGCACAGTCTACATCTTTCATTAGAATGTTGGCTGCCTACATCGCTCGCCAAGTCTCTGTCCTCCATGTCTGTCTTTCCTCAACCAGGTTGAAAATCTCTGGACTTTTTTCTCCTAGGTTTTGTATTTGGTGTTTGTTCGATTCTGATCTTACGCTTGACAAAGACCAGTTGGCCGAAAATTTGCGCCTGTCTTGTCTTGTTGTATTAAATACGCGTTCTTATTCTTTTTTCGTGTTTTGTTTTTGTCTTTCTGGTTCCTGTTTGCTTGAACGCGGGCAGTCACACTTGTTTTGAATCTCTGGTCTGTTACGACCTGTCCGCTTCTTGATGTTTCCAAGGTAATCTGTTCGTGGTCTTCCCCTTCCTCTTCTGCCCTCGACATTTCCCCGAATGACGTCTTTCATGAGAGTGTATATTTTGTTTTTGCACGCATGTCCATAAATGGTCAGTTTCTTTTTAAGAGTGACCAGTAGTAAACAAAGAACACCACGAGGGTGCGAACGGTACCCGGAGCACCAATGCCTCGCCACTCTCCGGACAGTCACCTCCCAAGCTCCCGACGGCACTGGATAGTCATTTCATTAAGCAAAGGGGGGCTGTTCATGCGCTGCATGACATATTTGGACCCGGTTATCAGTTACCTTGTTTACAAACCGAATGGCAAGGCAGGGAGATGGCAAACCCCGGGGCATAGCCACACAACGCGCACCAACCAGGT
>JAPXFY010001576.1:0-20000 GCA_030674185.1 Monoplex corrugatus | reverse complement strand
ACTCCTCACAATAAGGTGTATAGTTTTTTGTGTTCAGTTACTTCTCTCCCTCTCTCACGCAGGTTCTGCTGACGGAGTTGTGGACTCAAGATCTTTGGTCTTGAAGTCAACCTCGCCCCCCCCCCCCCCACCCCCAAGCCCCCCTAGTCTGCGACAAAACAAGCAAAACAAAACAAGGAGGCAGTTAACATCGCCGCAAGGAACCCCACCCTCAACCGTGACCGGGGCCGACACAACCTGCCATCGGTGTACTCCTCACTTATTCAGTCGCACTGTCGTGAGTTCGCTCACGGCGGTGCGCACTGAAGCCAGTTCTAAACCCAGCAGTTGCGCTGAAGAAGTCAGCCGGATCGCCGATGAAAGCTACGCAGTAAGTATCTTTTTTTGCACTGAGAGACAGGTTCAACCAGGTAGCCATTACAAAAAGAAAAACGAAAACACTTGCCGGTTCATTGTCCATCTTAATGCTCCAGTCATTCTGGAGGCATCAGCTTAGTGTTTCAAGGGTCCCATAATCCACCCCACCCCTGCCATCATCTCCCCCTTCTTCCGTTTCAAGAGTTTGTCTCCTTATAGGAATTTCGGTTCAATTCCTGAACTTGTCTGTGTGTGTGTGTGTGTGTGTGTGTGTGTGTGTGTGTGTGTGTGTGTGTGTGTGTGTGGGGTGTGTGTGTGTGTGTGTTTTGTTGTGTTTTTGTTTTGTTTTGTTTTGTTTTAAACCAATAACCTACCAAGCCTGGCATTAAAATAAAGTGACACAAAGATGGCACGTTTGTCAAGTCAGCTTCTATGACACATAACTGCTGGCACATTTGCGTGGAGCCCATATGGATTAATCTGTGTGCGGTGAATTCCTCCTCATCCACCAGCTCCAAACAAACCACAAACTCCTATCCAATCCATGGTTCGGATTTACGATTCAAAGACTCTATCAGAAAACTGTGGGCAGATTTGTGTGGAGCCCATATGGGTTAACCTGCGTGCGGTGATCCCCTCTTGAACAACCAAATCCAAACCACAAACCACAAACATCCTGTCCAACCCATGCTCGAATTCAGGACTGCGCAATTTCTGAACTTGTCTGTGTCTCGTGTTGTGTGTGTGTGTGTGTGTGTGTGTGTGTGTGTGTGTGTGTGTGTGTGTGTGTGTGTGTGTGGTGCGCGCGCGCGCGTGTGTGTATGTCTGTGTGTGTGTGTGTGTCTGTGTGTGTGTGTTTGTGTGTGTATGTGTGTGTGTTGTTGTTGTTGTTGCTGTTTTTGCTTAGTTTTGTTTTAAGCCAATAACCTACCAAGCCTGGCATTAAAATAAAGTGACACGAAGATCGCACGTTTGTCAAGTCAGCTTCTATGACACATTTGTCCCAGTCCCAAAAACCATCCTTCAGGGCACCCTAGATGAAGGCCGCACCCAGGTGGACAGACGTATGTTGTGTCGTTAAATTAACAGGAACCATCATCACTGACGGGAACAAAATGTTTCACTGCGCAAATCTGCTTACACTCCTTACAAGATCAGATGACGAAACAATAATTAAGACAGACAGACAGACAGACAGACAGAGACAGACAAGGACAGACAGACAAAGAGATAGAAAGAGAGATAGACAGACAGGCAGACAGAGAGACAGATAGACAGACAGACGGACCGACAGACATCTACAGACAGATAGACAGACAGACAGACAGAGACAAAGACAGAGATAGGACACAGAGAGAGAGAGAGAGACAGAGACAGAGAGAGATTGTGTGTGTGTGTGTGTGTGTGTGTGTGTGTGTGTGTGTGTGTGTGTGTGTGTGTGTGTGTGTGTGTTTGTTGTTGTGTGTGTTTGTGTGTGTATGTGTGTGCATATGAGAGCAGCGAGAGAGAGAAAGGAAAGGATAATGAGACAGAGAGACATAGAAAAACAGTGAGAGACAGAGAGAGACAGAGACAGAGACACACACTTAGAGAGAGAGAGTGTGTGTGTGTGTGTGTGTGTGTGTGTGTGTGAGAGAGAGAGAGAGAGAGAGAGAGAGAGAGGAAGAGAGAGAGAGACAGAGAGACAGACAGACAGACACACAGAGACAGAGACACAGAGAGGTGTCGTGTCACGCCAATCTCCATGACACACTTGTCCCAAAACCATCCTTCAGACCACCATAGATGAAGGCCAGCCATACTGAGGTCGACAGACATATACAGTGTCATTAACAGGAGCCATCGTCACTAACGGGAACAAAACGACTAACTGTGCAAATCCGACGTAAGATTAATTAGCTATTAATTTAGAAGATAGTGGCACGTCCTTATCTACATCAAAATTGATGTAAACGTGACAAAATAAATTTTTAAAAAGCTGAATTTTTTCGAAGATAGTGCCGCGTCTTTTTCTACATCAAAATTGATGTAAACGTGACAGAACAGGCATAAAAAGCTGAAATTTTACAAAGTAAAATGCTCAGTCGAGACTTCCAACATAGAATAAACACTCCCTAGTTTTATCATTGCAGCTGCAATGACCAAGCTAAAAGTAATCTGGAACAACAAGAATATCGCTATCGGCTCCAAGATCAGACTGATGCGTTCCCTGGTCATGTCAATATTTTTGTATGCATGCGAAACATGGACCATAACAGCAAACATTGAAAGAAGGATACAGGCAATGGAGATGAGATGCTTCCGCAAACTCCTTGGTATCTCGTACAAAGATCATATAACCAATAAGGAAGTGAAAACCCCAATCGAAAACGCCATCGGGCCGTATGAAGACCTCCTGACTTCAGTGAAAAGACGCAAACTGAGGTGGTATGGGCACGTCACACGATCATCTGGATTGGCCAAGACCGTCTTGCAGGGAACAGTACAGGGAGGGAGACGAAGAGGCAGACAGAGAAAAAGACGGGAAGACAATATCAGAGTGGACTGGCCTTGAATGGAACATGATTCTGCGGAAAGCTGAGGACAGTGAGGAATGGAGGAAGTTGGTTGCAAAATCTTCAGTGGTGCCCCAACGGTCAACCAGACTACGGGACTGATGATGATGATTTTTATCAGGCGACAAGACCACCACACACCAGGCACCGCGAGGTGCTAAGCTAATAAGGGGCAGGGGATTCTAACAAGTACGGTACACAACGTACCACCTCGCTTCAATTCACACCGTGGGGAGCATTCGTTATTTCTATACGTGCATTTCGGTTCGTTACCCGTTTACGACAGTAAGACGTTAATAACACAACAAATGTAAGAGAGACAAAGCAGGCCTGCGGGCCGGAGGACGGCGATACATCAAAGACCGGACCAAAGCACCAGCAGGCATGACCTAATTTTTGCCGCACCCCAGAGACAGCCATGGGATTTCCTGGGAATTCCTGTCTGTGCGTGTATAACTGATAACTAATCAGTTTATCCCTTCCATCCCTTCCTCCCTCTCCGTCATTGCCTACACTCCATACAAGATTAGATGACGAAACCATGATCAAGAGACAGACAGACAGACAGACAGACAGACACAGAGAGACAGACAGAGACGAGGACAGAGAGAGAGAGAGAGAGACAGAGACAGAGAGACAGAGAGACAGACAGACAGACAGGCAAAGAGAGAGAAAGAGAGAGACAAAGAGACAGAGAGACAGAGAGACAGACAGACAGACAAATAGACAGACAGGCAAAGAGAGAGAAAGAGAGATTGAGAGACAGAGAGAGACAGAGAGAGAGACAGAGAGAAATAAAGACACATGAAATGAGCACTCCCTAGCCTTATCAGGAGACAAGACCACCGCACCCCAGGCACCGTGAGGCGCTAAGCTCTGCTCCTTTAGTGGATTCTAATAAGTACGGTACACAACCTACCACCTCACTTCAATTCACATCGTGGGGATCACTCGTTATTTCCTCCCTCTCCATCATTGCCCACACTCCTTACAAGATTAGATGATGAAACAAGAGAGAGATAGACAGAGACAAGGACAGAGAGAGAGAGAAAGAGAGAGAGAGACAGAGACAGAGAGAGACACACACAGAGACACAGAGAGAGAGAGAAATGACAAACAGACAAACAGACAGACAGGCAAAGAGAGAGAAAGAGAGAGACAAAGAGACAGAGAGAGAGAGAAATGACAGACAGACAAACAGACAGACAGGCAAAGAGAGAGAAAGAGAGACAGAGAGACAGAGAGAGAGGGACAGAGAGAGAAATAGAGACACATGAAATGAGCACTCCCTAGTGTTATCAGGAGACAAGACCACCGCACCCCAGGCACCGCTAGGCGCTAAGCTCTGCTCCTTTAGTGGATTCTAACAAGTACGGTACACAACCTACCACCTCACTTCAATTCACACCGTGGGGATCACTCGCTATTTCCTCCCTCTCGGTCATTGCCCACACTCCTTACAAGATTACATGACGAAACCATAATCAAGAGAGAGAGAGAGAGACAGACAGACAGAGACAGACAGAGACAAGGACAGAGACAGAGACAGAGACAGAGAGAGAGAGACATACAGACAGACAGATAGACAGACAGACACAGAAACACAGAGACAGAGATGCAGAGAGACAGAGACAGACAGACAGACAAACAGACAGACAGGTAAACAGAGAGACAGAGAGACAGACAGAGACAGAGAGACAGACAGACAGACAAACAGACAGACAGGCAAACAGAGAGACAGACAGAGACAGAGAGACAGACAGAGAGAAATAAAGACACATGAAATGAGCACTCCCTAGTTTTATCAGGAGACAAGACCACCACACCCCATGCACCGTGAGGCGCTAAGCTCTGCTCCTTTAGTGGATTCTAACAAGTACGGTACACAACGTACCACCTCGCCTCCATTCACACCTTGGGGATCACTCGTTATTTCTGTACGTGCATTTCGGTTCTTACCCTTTTACGACAGTAACACGTTAATAACACAACAAATGTAAGAGAGACAAAGCAGGCTGGCGGGCCGGAGGACGGCGATACATCAAAGACCGGACCACAGCACCAGCATGCATGACCTAATTTCTGCCGCACCCCAGAGACAGCCATGGGATTTCCAGGGAATTCCTGTCTGTGCGTGTATAACTGATAACTAATCGGTTTATCCCTTCCATCCCTTCCTCCCTCTCCGTCATTGCCTACACTCCATACAAGATTAGCTGACGAAACCATGATCAAGAGAGAGAGAGACAGACAGACAGACAGACACAGAGAGACAGACAGAGACGAGGACAGAGAGAGAGAGAGACAGAGACAGAGATAGAGAGACAGACAGACAGACAGAAAGGCAGGCAAAGAGAGAGAAAGAGAGAGACAAAGAGACAGAGAGACAGAGAGACAGACAGACAGACAGACAGACAGACAGGCAAAGAGAGAGAAAGAGAGATTGAGAGACAGAGAGAGACAGAGAGAGAGACAGAGAGAGAGAAAGAGAGAGACAGAGAGAGAGAGACAGAGAGAGAGACAGAGAGAAATAAAGACACATGAAATGAGCACTCCCTAGCCTTATCAGGAGACAAGACCACCGCACCCCAGGCACCACGAGGCGCTAAGCTCTGCTCCTTTAGTGGATTCTAACAAGTACGGTACACAACCTACCACCTCACTTCAATTCACACCGTGGGGATCACTCGTTATTTCCTCCCTCTCCATCATTGCCCACACTCCTTACAAGATTACATGACGAAACCATAATCAAGAGAGAGAGACAGACAGACAGACAGAGACAGACAGAGACAAGGACAGACAGAGACAGAGAGAGACAGACAGACAGACAGACAGACACAGAAACACAGAGACAGAGATGCAGAGACAGAGCGACAGAGAGACAGAGACAGACAGACAGACAAACAGACAGACAGGCAAAGAGAGAGAAAGAGAGAGAGACACAGAGAGAGAGAGACAGAGAGACTGACAGACAGACAAACAGACAGACAGGCAAACAGAGAGACAGAGAGACAGACAAGAGAAATAAAGACACATGAAATGAACACTCCCTAGTTTTATCAGGAGACAAGACCACCGCACCCCAGGCACCGTGAGGCGCTAAGCTCTGCTCCTTTAGTGGATTCTAACAAGTACGGTACACAACGTACCACCTCGGTTCAATTCACACCGTGAGGATTATTCGCTATTTCTGTACGCGTGCATTTCGGTTCGTTACCCGTTTACGACAGTAACACGTTAATAACACAACAAATGTAAGAGAGACAAGGCAGGCCGGCGGGCCGGAGGACGGCGATACATCAAAGACCGGACCAAAGCACCAGCAGGCATGACCTAATTTCTGCCGCACCCCAGAGACAGCCATGGGATTTCCTGGGAATTCCTGTCTGTGCATGTATAACTGATAACTAATCAGTTTATCCCTTCCATCCCTTCCTCCCTCTCCGTCATTGCCTACACTCCATACAAGATTAGATGACGAAACCATGATCAAGAGAGAGACAGACAGACAGACAGACAGACAGAGACAAGGACACAGAGAGAGAGACAGAGACACAAACACAGAGACAGAGAGACAGACAGACAGACAGGCAAAGAGAGAGAAAGAGAGAGACAAAGAAACAGAGAGAGAGAGAAATGACAGATGGACAAACAGACAGACAGGCAAAGAGAGAGAAAGAGAGACAGAGAGACAGAGAGAGAGGGAGAGAGAGAAATAGAGACACATAAAATGAGCACACCCTAGTGTTATCAGGAGACAAGACCACCGCGCCCCATGCACCGCTAGGCGCTAAGCTCTGCTCCTTTAGTGGATTCTAACAAGTACGGTACACAACCTACCACCTCACTTGAATTCGCACCGTGGGGAGCATTCGCTATTTCTGTACGTACATTTCGGTTCGTTACCCTTTTACGACAGTAACACGTTAATAACACAACAAATGTGACCCCCAGCACGAAACCAGTCTTAACTAGCATTTTGGGCATTTTGAGATATACATATCACTGGAAAGTGTACATTCTGCTGATTATTTTGGTACTTGAATAAAGCTTGTGCTAAAAAAAATGTAGAAGTTATGTATGTTTAAAGTCAGTAAGTTGTATGACAGCCATTTGGGGAAAACGGCTTCTAAAGTTTTTATGTGCTCTCCTACACATTTTCCTCAAATTTCTTTATTTGGTGGCTTTGACACAGTTTGTTTCGCTGTCATTATCTGAAAGGTGCACCAAAGAGCTTTCCATCAGTATATTACATGTGCGGGTACTGTACAGGTTATGGTTCATAATAAGAGACCAAAATAGGTACTTTTGGTAGGAAATTGCGTTCTTTCTGCTGCGATCAGTGCATTAAAATACCGATTGAAATTGATTAATAATATTTTTTTCAAGAAAAAAATTTCTGTGGGGGATAGATTATAGTCAATAGAAATCAATTTTGAGAAAAAGTCAACACACCCCAGATAGACCCTCAGTCACCTTTACAGCTCCTAGTGCTGTTCGACTGACTGCGAGTTAAGCCTGATTTCGTGGTGGGAGGTCACAAATGTAAGAGAGGAGCAGGCCATCGGGCTGGAGGACGGCGATACATCAAAGACCGGACCAAAGCACCAGCAGGCATGACCTAATTTCTGCCGCACCCCAGAGACAGCCATGTGATTTCCTGGGAATTCCTGTCTGTGCGTGTATAACTGATAACTAATCAGTTTATCCCTTCCATCCCTTCCTCCCTCTCCGTCATTGCCTACACTCCATACAAGTTTAGCTGACGAAACCATGATCAAGAGAGAGACAGACAGACAGACAGACAGACAGAGACAGAGAGAAAGACACAGATGTACAGACAGAGAAAGAGAGCAAGAGAGAGAAAGAGACAGACAGACAGACATGTAGACAAACAGACAGACAGAGATATGGACAAACAAACAGATACACAGAGAGAGACAGAGAGAAAGACAGATATACAGACAGAGAAAGAGAGCAAGAGAGAGAAAGAGAGACAGACAGACAGACAGACATGTAAACAAACAGACAGACAGACAGACAGAGACAGAGAGACGGACAAACAAATAGATACACAGAGAGACAGAGAGAAAGACACAGATATACAGACAGAGAAAGAGAGCAAGAGAGAGAAAGAGACAGACAGACAGACAGACATGTAGACAAACAGACAGACAGAGACAAAGACAGAGAGAGGCCAATTAGCCTTTGTCAAGCATAAGATCACAAACAAACACCAAATACAAAATTTAGAGCTCAGTTTAGTTCTTTTCTCATACTGGACGAAGCAGCAGGGAAGTTTCAGTCTTTTTCTCTTAATTCTTGTATCTGGTGTTTGTTCGTTTGTGATCTTCATCATCATCATCAGGTGCCCTGCCGCATGGCGTTGGCGACCATGGACTTCCATCCATCTCTATCTCTCGTTGCCCCTAGCATCTCTCCCACCCTCTTATCCCCAGCCACTCTGCAAGTCCGTCCAGCATTCTCTCCCTGGGTCTACCTGGCGCTCTCTTTCCCTCCAGCTTTCCCGTTGTGACCAGGTGATCTTACGCTTGACAAAGGCCAGTTGGCCAAAAAATTTGCGCCTGTCTTGTCTGGTTGTATTGAATACGCGTTCTGATCCTTTGTGTGTGTGTGTGTGTGTGTGGTGTGTGTGTGTGTGTGTGTGTGTGTGTGTGTGTGTGTGTGTGTGTGTGTGTGTGTGTGTTGTGTGTGTGTGTGTGTGTGTTTTCTGGTTCTGGCTTAGAGATAAGACTTCCCTTCTTCCAGCCCACAACCACAGCGCCTGTAGAACTCTGAATATTAATATATAAATGTTACCAATATTGTCAATCGTGTGTTACCATACAGACAGCAGGACATCCAAACACCATCAGAGACTTTGCCATGCCACTGCAGCACCCCAGTGACATAGCCTTCAATGCACCTGTTCAGTAGCATCGGTGGTCTAGTGGTAGAATACTCGCCTGCCACGTGGGTGACTCGGGTTCGGTTCCCGGTCGATGCACTGTGTTTTTTCACGTGGGCTTGTTGGCAGAGCCAGCCCGCAACATTTAAAACTGGCCTGTTGGCTGCCCATCTTAATGTTTCCATCATTCTGGTGGTGTCAGCTTAACGTTTCAAAGGTCCACTGGCCTGTTTACTGCCCATCTTAATGTTTCCATTATTCTGGTGGTGTCAGCTTAGTGTTTGATAGGTCCACTGGCCTGTTTGCTGCCCATCTTAATGTTTACATCATTCTGGAGGTGTCGGCTTAATGTTTACATCATTCTGGAGGTGTCGGCTTAATGTTTACATCATTCTGGAGGTGTCAACTTAATGTTTACATCATTCTGGTGGTGTCAGCTTAATGTTTACATCATTCTGGTGGTGTCAGTTTAATGTTTCCATCATTCTGGTGGTGTCAGCTTAATGTTTCCATCATTCTGGTGGTGTCAGCTTAATGCTTCCATCATTCTGGTGGTGTCAGCTCAATGTTTCATAGGTCACTCTTCCCCCTTTCCCCATTTCAAGACCTTGCCAGCGCATAGGGTTTTGCGCAGGCATCGGAAGTCTGTCGGATAATCGCCGGCAGATTTGGGTGGAGCGCATGTGGAGTTTTCCGAGTGCAGTGAATCTCTCTTGAACAAACTACAAACACCTGTTCTGACACTGCTTCAAGCTCTGTCCATGATAAAACAACTACTCGGACATTTTAGTGAATTCCTCCAGAAATCCAGGATTAAAAGGACTGCAGCTGCTAAGAAACATAAGAACGAAGTGAACAGGTTGCCATAGATGGGCAGGACTGAAAGCAGATAAAAGAGACAGGATGTTAGACACAAAGAGATCCGAGAGAAGGTTAGGAACAACGCCTGCCAACCATTATTACGTCACATAACATCGGACCACGTGGTTTGACCACCTGACCAGGATGTCAGCCGACCAGTCAGGTCTGGTTCTGATCTGGTTTGTAAGTTTGTTTTTTACGTCGACACCCACCTCAGGTGATATGGCCGACGGGGATAACCATCCCAGGGAAGTAGAAGAAGGGGCGCTTATCTGATCCTATACTGACACCACCAGAACAACAATGATGTTAAGATGGGACAGTGATAAGGCCAGCTCTCTTTCCCTCCAGCTTTCCCGTTGTGACCAGGTGCTCCAAATCCCCCTTCCTCATAAAATGGCCCCTTAAATGTTGCCTGTCTTTTCCTAATCTTCCTTATGAATGATCTTCCTATGTCTGCCTCCATCAAGATTGTCTCGTTTGTTTTCTTTGCTGTCCATAGAACTCTCAACATAGTGCGCCCTGGGATTCGAACCCACAACCATTAGCATGTGAATCCGACGTTCAACCAACTGAGTTACTGGGGCGCGCTTTACCAGTCAGACCAGTCCCTCTGAACACATGACACCAGAGGATGGGGCTTCAGAGCCAGAGGAAGACCAAAGGAGGAGTTGAATTGATGGGGTGCCAGACACTCCGCTATATTTCTCAATAAGCTGCAGACACTCAGTCTCCTCTCTCCGCCATCTCCTGGTGCAAAAGGAAGAAAAAATTAAATTAAAAAAAAAAAAAAAGTACAATGCGTACCTAAATAGTTTTGTTCATTAGAGTTCATTACCCCCCACCCCCCCAAGGACATGTATTTGTTAGGATCATATTTCAGTTGCGTGTGTTGTTGATATACTAAACTTTGCAGAATAGTTCGTGTTTTATTGGGTGTTTTTTTGTCTGTCTGTCTGCCTGTCTGCCTGTCTGTCTGTCTCTCTGTCTGTTTCTGTCTCTGTCTCTCTGTCTTTCTGTTTCTCTCTGTATCTGTCTGTCTGTCTGTCTGTCTGTCTGTCTGTCTGTCTCTCTCTCTATTTCCCTCTTTCTTTTTTATCGTTATCTCTCTGGGGGGTTTTCTGTCTCCATCTGCCTTTCTCTCTTTCTTTCCTTCTATCTTTGTTTCTCTGTTTCTCTCTCTCTGTCTCTTGCTCTGTCTCTGTATCTCTCTCTGTCTGTCTGTCTGTATGTCTCTCTATCTTTTCTTCTCTCTGTGTTTTTGTCTTTCTCTCTATCTCTTTATTTATTGTTCATCTGTTCTGAATTGAATTTGTTTTAATATGCATGTATCATATGTGTAGAGTACCAAAGACTTAATTCTTAGGTCAAGTGGGACATCATCATCATCGTCATCAGGTGCCGTGCTGCGTGGCGTTGGCGATCATGGAATTCCATCTGTCTCTGTCTCTTGTTGCCTCAAGCGTCTCTTCCACCCTCCTAGTCTTCAGGCACTCTGCAAGTCCGTCTAGTATCTTCTCCCTGGGTCTGTCTGGTGCTTTCTTTCCCTCCAGCTTTCCGTTGTGACCAGGTGCTCCAAATCCCTTTCCTCATAAAATGGCCCTTAAATGTTGCCTGTCTTTTCCTAATCTTCCTTATGAGTGATCTCCTTGTGTCTGCCTCCATCAAGACTGTCTCGTTTGTTTTCTTTGCTGTCCATGGAACTCTCAACATTCTTCTTAGAAACCACATCTCGGCTGCCTCAGTCTTGTTCTGGCTTCGCTTGTTGACTGTCCATGCCTCACAACGGTACAAGTGGGACCTAATGCCACCAAGGTCCCAATGTTACTATTGGCTAGATAGGTCAAATGGGACCTAATGTTACTAATGGCTAGATAGGTCAAGTGGGACCTAATGTTACTAATGGCTAGATAGGTCAAGTGGGACCTAATGTTACTAATGGCTAGATAGGTCAAGTGGGACCTAATGTTACTAATGGCTACATAGGTCAAGTGGGACCTAATACCACCAATTACTAGACAGGTTGAATGGGACCTCACGCCACTAATAATTAGATAAATCAAGTGGAATCTAATGCCACTTATTACTAGATAGGTTGAGTGGGACCTTATGCCACTTAGTACTAGATAGGTCAAGTGGGACATAATGCGACCAGTTACTAAACACGACATGTGGGACCTAATGCCACCAATTACAAGATAGGTCAAGTGGGACCTAATGCCAGCAATTACTACATAGGTTAAGTGGGACCTAATACCACCAATTACAAGATAGGTCAAGTGGGACCTAATACCACCAATTACAAGATAGGTCAAGTGGGACCTAATACCACCAATTACAAGATAGGTCAAGTGGGACCTAATACCACCAATTACAAGATAGGTCAAGTGGGACCTAATACCACCAATTACTAGATAGGTCAAGTGGGACCTAATACCACCAATTACAAGATAGGTCAAGTGGGACCTAATACCACCAATTACAAGATAGGTCAAGTGGGACCTAATACAACCAATTACAAGATAGGTCAAGTGGGACCTAATACCACCAATTACAAGATAGGTCAAGTGGGACCTAATACAACCAATTACAAGATAGGTCAAGTGGGACCTAATACCACCAATTACAAGATAGGTCAAGTGGGACCTAATACCACCAATTACAAGATAGGTCAAGTGGGACCTAATACAACCAATTACAAGATAGGTCAAGTGGGACCTAATACCACCAATTACAAGATAAGTCAAGTGGGACCTTATGCCACCAATTACAAGATAGGTCAAGTGGGATCTAATGCCACCAATTACAAGATAGGTCAAGTGGGACCTAATGCCACCAATTACTAGATAGGTCAAGTGGGACCTAATACCACCAATTACTAGATAGGTCAAGTGGGACCTAATACAACCAATTACAAGATAGGTCAAGTGGGACCTAATACCACCAATTACTAGATAGGTCAAGTGGGACCTAATGCCACCAATTACAAGATAGGTCAAGTGGGACCTAATACCACCAATTACTAGATAGGTCAAGTGGGACCTAATACCACCAATTACAAAATAGGTCAAGTAGGACATAATGCCAATTATCACTAGATTGATCAAGTGGGACCTAATGCCACTAATTACTACATAGGTCAAGTGGGACCTAATGCCACCAATTACTAGATAGGTCAAGTGAGACCTTATGCCACTAATTACTAGATAGATCAAGTGAGACCTAATGCCACTAAGTACTAGATAGGTGACATTGGACCTAATATCACTAATTACTAGATAGGTGATATTGGACCTAATGCCACCAATTACTAAAATATCATGTGGGACCTAATGCCACCAATTACAAGATAGGACGAGTGGGATCTTATGCTACTAATTGCTAGATAGGTTATGTGAGACCTAATGCCACCAATTACTAAACAGGTGATGTGGGACTTAATGCCACCAATTACTAGATAAGTCATGTGGGACTTAATGTCATCAATTACTAGATAGGTCAAGTGGGACCTAATGCGACCAATGGCTAGACAGGTCAAGTGGGACCTAATGTGACCAATGGCTAGATAGTTCAAGTGGGACCTAATGTGACCAATGGCTAGACAGGTCAAGTGGGACCTCATGTGACCAATGGCTAGATAGGTCACCTGGGACCAAATGTGACCAATGGCTAGATAGGTCACGTGGGACCAAATGTGACCAATTACTAGATATGTCAAGTGGGACCTAATGTGACAAATGGCTAGATAGTTCAAGTGGGACCTAATGTGACCAATGGCTAGACAGGTCAAGTGCGACCTCATGTGACTAATGGCTAGATAGGTCACGTGGGACCAAATGCCACCATCCTTGAGTAAAAAAGAGTTTTACAAGTAAGTGAGTTCTCTGCCTCACTCTGTTTAACGTAATCCGATATGGGTATCAATGCTAGAATCGGGTGTGTTCGCTTTTGGCTTAATTATTGAGAAAATGGAGAATGATAGATTTCAGTGTAAAACGTTTGTAGTGTTGTATTACTTAGATTCACGAGGCAAACGAGGGTGTCAAATGTGCATGCTCGTGTGCATATACCTGGATATCTCAAGGGATGGGTAATGAAACAATAACTGTACATGATCTTCGTCAGTGTTTAATTAACCCTTTGACTCCCGCATCCTATCCATCAACTGCAAAAACTTAACCCTTTGACTCCCTCACCCTATCCAACAACTGCAAAAACTTAACCCTTTGACTCCCTCACCATGTCCATCAGCTTCCTGCAGGAAGGGAGTCACAAAGGGTTAAGTGTTTGCTTCAGTAGCGCTGTTGACAATGCAGGATGCTTGTGGACAGGGTGCGGTAGTTAAAGGGTTAATGGACTGCATATGGCAGAGTTCTGACAGTCAATTTCAAACAAGTGACTCGTTTAGAGTCTTCAGCCATTCCATACACAGATGACATCGTTCTAATCGCAGAAAATAAAAAAAGACCTTTTAAATCTTGTTATTACAATAAAAAAAATTTTAAAAAATAGACAGCAGAAATAAAGGACTAGAGCTAAATAGCAAGAAAACTTAGTCATGTTAATCAGTAAAAACAAGAAATCCCCACATGCAAAATAACTAACAGCACACACACACACACACGCGCACACAAACACACACACACATACACACACACACATACACGCGCGCGTGCGCGCGCTCACACACAAACTAACACACATACACACACACACACACACACACACATACGCACACACACTCACCACACCACACAGACACACCCGTACTAACATACACATACATACATACACACACACACACACACACACACACACACACACATTAACACCCACACACACACACACACACACACACACACACACACACACACACACACACACACACACACACACACACACACACATACGCACACACACTCACCACACCACACAGACACACCCGTACTAACATACACATACATACATACACACACACCACACACACACACACACACACACACGCACACAGACACACACAGACACACACACACACACACACACACACGCACACATACACACACACGCACACACACACGCACACAGACACACACATACACACACACACACACACACGCACACACACGCACACAGACACACACATACACACACACATACGCACACACACACACACACACACACACACACTAACATTATTCATTGCCCACTGTGACAGCCTACAGTTGTCCATGAGTCACACAAATTAATCTTTAGCAAAGTGTCTACCAGCCTTCAAGCAAACAAGAACCCGAAACAACCGCCTCCCCCCTCCCCCCACACACACATACAAACAAACAAACACACACACACACACACACACACACACACACACACACACACACACTCACATACGCGCGCGAGGGCTCGCACACACATATACACACACATACACAGAAAGAGAGAGAGAGAGAGAGAGAGAGAGAGAGAGAGAAAGAGAGAGAAAGAGACAGACAGAAAGAGACAGAGAGAGTGAGACAGAGACAAACAGACTGACTGACTGAGACAGAGACATAGACAGGCAGACAGACAGACACACACACACACACACAAAACACACAGACTGACAGACAAACACACAGAGCGAAGACAGAGAGAGAGAAAGAGAGAGAGAGAGAGAGAGAGAGAGAGAGAGAGAGAGAACAGAGAGAGAGACAGAGAGAGTCAGAACGAGTGCAAGACAAAACAAAAGAAGACAAGAGGAAACCAGACGAGAGGACACGAGACTAGCAAGACAAGACAAGACGAGACGAGACAGGACAAGATGAGACGAAACAAGACAAGACATGACATGACAAGACGAGACGAGACGAGACGAGACTAGCAAAACAAGACAAGACAAGACAAGACAAGACTGGTGCAAATTTACAAAAGCCAGTTAGCCGAAAATTTGTGCTTGTGTTGTCTTTGTGCTTGTGTTGTCTTTGTCTTTGTCTGGTCTTGTCTTGTCTTGTCTTGTCTTGATTTGTCTTGTATTGTCTTGTTTTGTCTTGTCTTGTCTTATTATATGGAGTACACGTTGTGATTCATTCTTGTGTATTTCTGGTTTACATTAATGTATATACTATTTCATTGGATGCTTCTCCAATGTCATAGTGACATGAAGAAAAACAGAATCTGAATTTTCGGTAATAATTGTTTCACGAAATCGAGAGAATTTTTATTTTATTTTAATGGGTTAACTATTGTTTTGTTTGGTTTACTTTTTAGTTGTTTTTATTTTTCTTTCAAACTATGCTTTGTGCAATGACCTCTTTTATCACTATGCAGGTCAAAAGTCCGCTCTACTAATGCAGAAGAACTGGTCAGTGACATCCACCACCCCCCACCACCCATAATCCAAATAGAAATATTAAAAAAAATACAAAGACAATACTTAAGATATGAATGCGAGGAAGGCGTCTGTCACAGGCTACATCCTGAGAGTACTTTTTTGATATGTAATGAGCAAAGAAAACAAACGAGACAGTCTTGATGGAGGCAGACACAAATAGATCACTCATAAGGAAGATTAGGAAAAGACAGGCAACATTTATAGGCCATTTTGTGAGGAAGGGGGATTTGGAGCACCTGGTCACAACGAGAAAGCTGGAGGGAAAGAGAGCACCAGGTAGACCCAGGGAGAAAATGCTGAACGGACTTGCAGAGTGGCTGGGGACGAAGAGGGTGGGGGAGATGCTAGGGGCAACGAGAGATAGAGACAGATGGAAGTCCATAATCGCCAACGCCATGCGGCAAGGCACCTGATGATGATTGTATCAACACTAATATTTCAAACTACCTTCAAGTTAGTTTTTGTCAATGTCGCTTAACCTTTTGACTCCCGCACCCTGTTCATCAGTATCTCGCATTGTAAAGCATGCTAGCAAAGCAAAAACTTAACCCTTTGACTCCCTCACCCTATCCACCAGCGTCTCTCTGTATGTCTCTGTCTCTCTCTCTCTCTGTCTCTCTCTCTCTGTCTCTCTCTCTTTCTTTCTTACTCTTTCTCTCTCTACGTCTCTCTCTGTCTACGTCTCTCTCTCTCTCTCTCTCTCTCTCTCTCTCCTTCTCTGTCTGTCTGTCTCTCAGTCCTTCTCCGTCTCTCTCTCTTTCTCTCACTCGTTCTCTCTATCTACGTCTCTCTCTCTCTCTCTTTCTCTCACTCACTCTGTCTTTCTCTCTTACTCTCTTACTTTCTCTCTCAAAGGAAGCTGGTGAATAGGGTGCGGGAGTCAAAGGGTTACAGCCTAGCAGTCTACACAGAGCCAGATCAGGGCTTATATCTTAAAGAGTACACAACACGTTACTCAAGAAAACACCTAGAAAATGAAATTAAAAACAAGTACTAATGCATTCGCGCGCATAATCAAAGGACATATTCCTGTCATTGACCTTTCCGTCCAGATTGTCACCAGGGTGGAGTGGGGGTGGTGGCTGGTTAAAAAACTGAATTCAAATGTAAATATGATTAAAGACACCAAAACATAAAAACTGCTTCAAATTACCTAAAATTCCTTCTCATCATCATCATCATCATCATCATCATCATCAGTGCCTTGTCGCATGGCGGTGGCGATTATGGCCTTCCATCTGTCTCTGTCTCTTGTTGCCTCAAGCATCTCTTCCACCCTCCCTGTGTTCAGCCACTCTGCAAGTCCGTCTAGTATCTTCTCCCTGAGTCTACCCGGTGCTCTCCTTCCCTCCAGCTTTCCCGTTGTGACCAGGTGTTCCAATTTCCTTTTCCTCATAAAATGGCCAATGAATGTTGCCTGTCTTTTCCTAATCTTCCTTATGAACGATCTACTTGTGTCTGCCTCCATCAAGACTGTCTCATTTGTTTTCTTTGCTGTCCATGGAACTCTCAGCATTCTTCTTAGAAACCACATCTCAGCTGCCTCAATCTTGTTCTGGCTTTGCTTGCTGACTCTCCATGCCTCGCAACCGTACAACAGTATTGGTTCTATATAACATTCGAGAACTCTCTTCCTGATGTTAATTGATAGGCATTTGTTGGTAAGAATGCTTGTCATCTTCTTGAATGTTGTTTTGGCTTGGCCGATTCTGCCGGCTATTTCTGATGTGCATCTGCCGTCTGGTGAAATGATCGTTCCCAGGTATTTAAATTTAAATTTATCAACCTGTCTCAAGGTTGTGCTGTTTGCTGTTATTTTGCATGAGGGGATTTCATGGTTTTTTTTTTACTGATCACCATGACTTCAGTCTTCCTGCTGTTTAGTTCCAACCCCTCACCTTTGCTTTCTATTTCAAGTATATTCACAAGGTTTTGTAGGTCCCTTTCACTTTCTGCAGTTAACACGGTGTCATCTGCGTATATCGAATGTTGTTTATCATTTTCCCTCCAACCTTTAATACTTCTGCACATCACATATCGTCAGAGCCAACATTTCTGCCTGATACAGACACCCAATCACCAGTCTAAAATACCGTAAAATATTTGAATTTAGAGTACAGATTAAGACATATTTTGACGTCACGACATCTCTAAGGATGATCTATTCGCTTCATGAAAGGTTTTGTTGCTTGATCCAGCTTTTTGTAATTTTTATCTTCATTCATCTTGGCTAATCCTTTTCTTTATGGTGTTGTTTTTCTCCTTTCCATTTTCGGTTTTCTTTGTTTACTTTTACGTTCTTACTAGTGCCACATCTTACATAAATACACACACACAGACACACACACACACACACACACACACACACACACACACACACACACACACACACACACACAACACACACACACACACACACACAAACACACACACAGAACACACACACAGACACACACAGACACAACAGACACACACACAGACACACACAGACCACACACAACAACACACAGACTCACACACACACAAACACACACACACAGACACACACAGACACACACACAACACACACACACACACACACAACACATACACACACACTTACACACAGACACACACACATACACACACACTTACACACAGACCACACAGACACACCACAGACACACACACACACAATATATATAATATATATATTATGTATCTATCCATGACTCTCTCTCTCTCTCTCTGTTAGTGTGTGTGTGTGTGTGTGTGTGTGTGTGTGTGTGTCTGTGTGTCTGTGTCTGTGTCTGTGTCTGTGTGTCTGTGTGAGTCTGTGTCTGTATATGTGTGTGTGTGCGTGCGTGCGTGTATGTGTATGTGCGTGCATGCGTGGTGTGTGTGCGCGCGCGCGGTGTGTGTGTGTGTGTGTTTGTGTGCACGTGTGTGCCTGTGCGTGCGTGTGTGAGCGCATGCGTACGTGTGTGTGCGTGTGTGTGTGCCTGCGTGCGTGCTTGGGCATTGTTTGTTGTATTTCTGCAAAGTGCAGCGAGTTTTCTTTTGATATGGTCTGTTATCACTTTGTAAGTGAAATGATGATGATGATAATGATGGTGATGATGATGACGATGACGACGGTGATGATGATGGTGGTGGTGATGATGATGATGATGATGATGATGATGATGATGATGATTAATATTATCATTGTTATTGTTTATGTTATTGTTATTGTTATTATCATTATCGTTATTATATTGTTTTATTGTTATAACGGCTACCTGGCTGAACCTGTCTCTCAGTGACAAAAAAGATACTTACTGCGTAGCTTTCATCGGCGATCCAGCCGACTTCTTCAGCGCAACTGCTGGGTTGAGAACCGGCTTCAGTGCGCACCGCCGTGAGCGAACTCACGACAGTGCGACTGAATAAGCGAGGAGTACACCGATGGCAGGTTGTGTCGGCCCCGGTCACGGTTGAGGGTGGGGTTCCTTGCGGCGATGTAAACTGCCTCCTTTACTCCCCTCTGGAACCATCTTGCTTCTTTGTCGAGAACTTGCAATTTTTATTGTTGTTCTTGTTCTTGTTCTTAATTGTAGTTGTCTTGTTATTATTGTTGCTATTTTATCAACATCAGCATCAACGTTATCATCATCATCATCATCGTCGTCATCATCTTCATCATCATCATCATCATCAAGTGCCTTGCCACTTGGTGTTGGCGATCATGGCCTTCCATCTGTTTCTATCCCTTGTTGCCTCAAGCACCTCTTCCACACTCTCTGTCCTCAGCCACTCTGCTAGTCCATCCAATATTTTTTCCCTGGGCCAACCTGGTGCTCTCTTTCCCTCCAGCTTTCTTGTTGTGACCAGGTGCTCCAATTCCCCTTTCCTCATAAAAATGGCCTATAAACGTTGCCTGTCTTTTCCTAATTTTCCTTATCAATGATCTTCTTGTGTCTGCCTC
>JAPXFY010001575.1:0-2500 GCA_030674185.1 Monoplex corrugatus | reverse complement strand
ATGGAAAGAGGGTGAGGAAACCAAAAGGGTTAAGTTTTTTTACCTCGCTAGCATGGCTGGCAATACAAGATTGCTGCTGGTGGACGGGGTGCGGGAGTCAAAGGGTGAATTAGGGTCATGGTATCAGGGAACCAGGGTGTGGGGGACATGCCAGTGTTGTGCATGGTTCGCTGCACGCAGCTGATAATCGTGACAGTGGTGGAGTCATCAGCCAACCAGAACTGTAGATGATACGCACGTGACGTTCGTCACGCTTCGTCTGACTAATCAGACAATTAGTTACAGGCAGAATGAGACAGACAAAGAGAAAAAGAAAGAGGAAGAGAGAGAGAGAGAGGGGAGGAGGAAGAGGCAGAGTGTAATGGAAATACATTAAAAGTCAAAGAAGTGCGTCATTGTATGTACCAAAACGCAATTATTACGTGTTGCATACAATGACGCAGTTGTCTGAAAATACGTGAGAAAGTGATGAGTATGTGCTATGGTAACGAGAACATAGTTGGGTTTGCGTATTGCATAAGATGAAGTAGTTGTGTAAAAGTACTATAGCAACGAGAACATAATTTTGGGGAAGATAACGATATATTAGACGAAGATAACAAGCACGAGGGGAGGTGGTGGTTCTCTCTGGGAGAGGACTGAAAGGATGGTGCAACGGCACCAGAGGTTGCGTGGTGGTCCGACAGACTTCACTAAGACTGGGAAGTTTGTGCGTCGGAGCCAGAAGTTGTGTGGTAATCCAGCAGACTTCTCTAAGACTGGGAAGTTTGTGCGTCGGAGCCAGAAGTTGTGTGATAATCCAGCAGACTTCTCTAAGACTGGGAAGTTTGTGCATCGGAGCCAGAAGTTGTGTGGTAATCCAGCAGACTTCTCTAAGACTGGGAAGTTTGTGCGTCGGAGTCAGAGGTTGTGCGGTGATCCGGCAGACTTCTCAGATCCGCAGGGTATCCCGATGGCGGCACTTTACTGCCACCCAACAAGAACAGTGGCTACTATGGCTGATTGAAGTGTGGGCTGAACGGAGTAATACACTATGGGCTGAATGGAGTAATACTGTCAGACTTCAGTGGACAGGGCTGTGCTTGTTTCTGTTGGAGCTACTGACGGTGGTAGAGGATCATACAGGACACTGTGGGTTTGGATCTGTTACGTGCTGTCTCTGCTGAGCGCATTCTCTGCAGGCTGCTATTCTTGGTGGAAGAAACATTGAACATTTCAGCGATGCTCAGAATAACATAATATCAGACTGTGCTTCGTGATCAGTTCTTGCTTCAAACAAGACCAAGACATGCTAAAAACTTTGCTATGGGTTTTGTGTTGTTAACCTGTGGGTTATGATTTAATGTCTATTCAGTAGGCAGCAGAAGTGCTTTTAACTGTTGGAATTGTATCAAGAAATGAACATATCTCTGTGGTTGATAGAGTCATGTACTTGATGTGACCAAAGAAGATTGGTAACAGACTGCTCAATTCAGTCTTATAGTTACTGTGGTGTGGGACTGGGTAGTGAGCGATCTATTGTTGCTTGTTTGATTTTCCTATTGTGTGCTTTATGGGATCTTATTTTTTCTTTGAAGGTAAAAGAAAAAAAATTAAAAAGTGGAAAAACTGTGATCGAGTTCTTGACTCCCCTTCTCATCACACAGAGACAGAGCGAGAATAAGAGATATAGCAAAACAAAGTGATAGAAGAAAGAGAAAGGGAGGAGAGAGAGAGAGAGAGAGAGAGAGAGGCAGAGACAGAGACAGAGAGACAGAGAGAGACAGAGAGAGACAGAGACAGACAGAGACAGACAGACAGACAGCGAGAAAGAGAGAGAGAGATGGAGAGAGAGAGGGAGGGAGGGAGGCAGAGACAGAGCGAGAACAAGAGACAGAGCAAGACAAAGTGAAATCCAGAGAGAGAGAGCGAGAGAAAGGGAGGGAGAGAGAGAGAGAGAGGAGGGAGATAGAGAACGTGAGAGAGAGAGAGAGACAGAGAGACAGACAGACAGACAGAGGGGAGAGAGAGGGAGAAAGGGAGGGAGAGACAGAGTGAGAACAAGAGACAGGGCAAGACAAAGTGAAATCCAGAGAGAGAGCGAGAGAAACAGAGGGAGGGAGGGAGAGACAGAGGGACGGAGAGAGAGAGAGAGAACGAGAAAGAGAAAGAGAGAGGGAGAGAGAGAGAGAGAGAGAGAGAGAGAGAGACAGACAGACAGACAGACAGAGAGGAGAGACAAAACGAGAGAGACAGAGAGAGATAGAACGAGAGAGAAAGAGAGAGAAAGAGAGAAACAGATAGGGACAAAAAGAGAATGAATTGGAGAGAGAGAGAGACAGAGAGAGAGAGAGAGAGGGGGGAGAGAGGGGAGAGGGAGAGAGAGAGAGAGAGAGAGAGAGAGTGATAGAAAGGGGGATGGAGAGAGGCAGAGGACAAAAGAGACATACCTGTCCCCTCACTGAAAGTAGTCATTACAATTGTGTCACTACCTTCCGTGAGGTGACAGGTGCTATACACA
>JAPXFY010001574.1:20000-34833 GCA_030674185.1 Monoplex corrugatus | reverse complement strand
CCTTTGTGATCAGGTCCCCAAATTTTCCCCTTTCCTAAAAAAAGGGCCCTTAAATTTTGCCTGTTTTTTTCCTAATTTTCCCTTATGAATGATCATCGGGTCTGCCCCTCAAGACTGTCTCTTTTTATTTTCTTTGCTGTCCATAATATTCTTCTTAAAAACCCACATATCTGCCGTCAGTCTTGTTCGGGGCTTTGCTTGTTGACTGTCCCGCCCAAAACCGTAAACTTTATCCGTTTCTAATAACATTCAAGAACTCCCCTCCTGGTGTTAACTGATACCCCATTTTTGGCAAGAATGTTTTCCATCTTTTGAATGTGCTTTGGTTTGGGCCGATTTACTTTAGAAAATATTACCAAGGAAAATGACTCGTTTCTTTCTGTCAATTTCGTTTGTTTGCTCGGTTGTTTCTTTGTTTGTTTTTTTGTTTGTTGTTGGTTTGTTTGTTTGTTTTTTGGGTTTGGTTTGTTTTTTTGTTTTGGGTTTTTTTGTGTTTGTTTGTTGTTTGTTTGTTTGTTTGTGCTTTATTACTTTATTTGCTTTCTGTCTTTGAACTTTTTTTGCCTTTGGTTATTTCTCTTTCTTTCGCTTTGCCTTTACCTTCTGATTGACCGTTTGTTTTTGGGAAAGAATGAAATATTCCCCCTGAAGTTGCCCTTTTTCTTGAGACAGAAAAAAGAAGCGAGACAAAGGAGAAATTTATGGCAAAGAATGTAAAAGAGAGAAGGAGACAGATAAACTTCATACTTCAAAAACCCCTTATGATCCAAAGACAGTTAGTAGCATTAGATTCCCTCTGACTTTGTCTTACAGCTAATCTCTGCAGCACTACACTTATAACATACTCAGAAAGACCTAAAATGAAAAGCAACACTTAAAACTGAACAAATGTGAAGAAAAGGACACAAGAACGAGACCACACAAACAAGCAAAAGGACGAAATAAAAAAAAAGAGAAATAGAGAGACAGAGACATAGACAGAGAGACAGAGACATAGACAGAGAGACAGAGACAGAGACAGAGACAGACAGACAGAGACAGAGACAGACAAATACAGAAACAAAAGCAGTCATAGACAGACAGACAGACACAGACACAGACAGACAGACAGACAGAGACAGACAGACACAGACAGACAGACAGACAGACAGACAAACACAGACAGACAGACAGACACAGACAGACAGACAGACAGACAGACACAGACAGACAGACAAAGAAGCACAAACACATACATAAAAAATAGAAAGGCAGAGACAAGGAGAAACACACACACACACACACACACACACACACATACACACACACACACACACACACACACACACACACACACACAACACACACACATACACACACACACACACACACACGCACGCACACACACACACACACACACACACACACACACACACACACACACACACACACACAACACACACACACAGAGTTACATAAAGAAAGACAGAGGTAAATCTGGACCAAAACAATAACGGTGTTTGCCGACTAACAGCTTTTAAAATCATTGCACTCAACTCCTCTCCTTTATTTAAAAAAAAAAAAAATCTCTGCAGCCCACCAGTGTTAAAGCAAATGGAGAAAGATGAGATTTGTATATCCGTAGGTGTCAGTGATCGATGGAGGAGAAAGAAAGGGGGAATAATTGATGTCTTTTTAACCATGCACTTAGTAATTAGGCCAGCTGACTGCATTCCCTTATATGTGACCCGCTCTGACTAAAGGTACAATAAGTCGGGTGAGGCCTTCTGCTGCTGTGGGCTGAAAACTTTAAACAGGGACAATAAGTCGATTTTTCTGCATTTTCATGCTCTATAACCACTTTTACACAATGACCTAACACAATAAAGTCAAATTCAATCGATAAGTATCATTTTTGTGTGTATTAATTTGTGGTAAGTGCTACTATCTGGCCACTGAAATATTCACATGTTCCGTAACATTTTGGTGATTTAAGTACGCTTTTCTTAAATTTATTTTTCTTTTTGTTGTTTTGGATGGGTGGACAATTAAGTAAACAAGAGAAGTATGGAATTTCAGCTGATTTGTTTGATATTTAATGCTTGTTGCTAAAGAGTTTCTGACCATACCCTTTCAATTCAGGCATATTCTCTTCAACACTGTTTTTCTCAAAATAGCTGACTTGATCCCTCTCATCTTTGAAAGCCCATAATATGTTTGTTTTAGAAGCCTGAAACTCAACTTTAGTACCATTTGAACGCTGAGGTCCTAAACTTTACAGCGATACCAAAACCTAAAAAATGCCTAAACTGAGACTTATTGTACCTTTTGTCAGAGCGGGTCACATATTGTTGCACAGTCTGCGTCTTTGGTGTGCGTGCATGCTAGGTGTTCTGATGTTTCCAGAAGCCAGCCGCTGACATGACTTACATGATCTTTAACGTGCATAGTTGATATTGTGCATATGTAATGCACACGACAGGATTCAGGCACTGGCAGATCTAGACACACGATGACCGGGGAGGTCGGAAAAATCTTCATCGTGTATCCATCAGGCCGAGATATCCAGGCAGAATGGAACCTAGGACCTTCCGAACAGAAGTCTGATTCTACCCACCAGGCCATTGTGTCAGTGGTATACATTCATCATCATCAGGTGCCCTGCCGCATGGCGTTGGCGACCATGGACTTCCAACCATCTCTATTTCTCGTTGCCCCTAGCATTTCCCCCACAATCCTCATTCCCAGCCACTCTGCAAGTCCGTCCAGCATTCTCTCTCTGGGTCTACCTGGTGCTCTCTTTCCCTCCAGGTTTCCCGTTGTGACCAGGTGCTCCAAATCCCCCTTCCTCATAAAATGGCCTATAAATGTTGCCTGTCTTTTGATATGAATATATGAATATGCATTACATTTCCAGCTTGACGTCTCTTGTACAGCTGGACTGATGGCAGAACAGAACATTTCTCACTGAGAAATGGGAGAGATGCTTCAGGGACCAGTTCAGCCAAAGAGAAGAGCAGTAGAATGGTTCAGACGTTCGCCTGCCAATAATTAAACTTGTGGTTCTCCAAAGAATGCGTTGGCATTACCCCCAAAATCCGAAAATCAGCCCCAAGTCAGGACATTCATTCAAAGAGAGAACCAGGTAGACCCAGGGAGAGAATGCTGGACGGACTTGCAGAGTGGCTGGGGATGAGGAGGGTGGGTAGACTGGTATACATTACGGTGAGAAATGTTCTGTTCTGCCGTCAGTCCAGCTGTACAAGAGACGTCAAGCTGGAAATGTAATGCATATTCATATACTCATATTCATATTCATATTCATATTCACATTTATAGTCATATTCATAGTCATATTCATAGAACATGTCAAAGGACTGATGTGATGCGTCTAGTGTGTTGGCTAGTGACTGCATGCTTGTCACCTCTCACTATCAGCCTACACCGCTGGCTGGCACTGCTGCTTTGCAGCGATGCGAAAAGAAGAGCAGAAAGTGTAAGTCTCTCTCTGTCAGTACATAGCCTCTCCATCAGCAAGCCCTAAGTTATGCCTATCTTGGCGACATGTGGTAACCGAGCACCTCACGGACTCAAGCTAAATCTCAAGGGACTCGGAAGAGGTCTGGCCCCCAGACGTGCAGCATGCAGGCCCACCGGCGTGTGGATATGCCCTGTTGCCTACGAACCAGACCCCAAGTTATGGGTAAGTAGCTTCACTGCCTGGTGGATGTCTCGGGAGAGAATAAGGCTAAGGGAGTTAACCCTGAAAAAAAATCACCTTACTGCCTTGTAGGTTGTCGTGGGAACGTCAAAGGCTAACGGAGAGACCGTACACAAACCGATGGAAGGCAACAGGAAACCGCCATTATACTTTCCCAAGTATAGTCATGGACAGAAAAAAAACAAAACAAGAAAAATGAAGATAACGGAGGGCCATGATCGCCAACGCCATGCGGCAGGGCACTTGTTGATGTTGGTGATGATATTCATAGTCATGCCTTTTGTTATAATGGATTTACCATATGAAACTCGGGCTGCTCTTCCCCCTCCCCCCTCCCCCCTTGACATCACGTGGCTTCAGGGCAGCACCACCTTATTTTAACACGATTTCAGACCTTCCAGGAATGGCACCTGTGGAATGAACCTGTTTCCCAATGTTTGTAACCAGGGCAGCCAGGCGAATGCCATGCCCTTCACGATTTTCAACTGCCGTGAGATATTTAGCCTGCTCAGGCCAGAAGATACACGGGTCTGACTCCTTTTCCGTTCCCTCCCAAAGAACTAGACGTTGCGTTCGATCTTCCGATCAAGGTGAGGAGAAAAGTCCAGGCTTCATTGGGAAAGGAATCCTGGAGCTACGAGTTTGATTATTGGCAGGCGAACGTCTGAACCATTCTACCGCTCTTCTCTTTGGCTGAACTGGTCCCTGAAGCATCTCTCCAATACATATACAGACGAATACAGGGCCAGACGAGCCGAAAATCAGCCCCAAGTCAGGACAGTTGTTTTATCTTTCTTTAGTGTTTTCCTACAGAACCGCTTTACGGTAACTCTTTTCTGAACACCAAGTCCCTTTAATCGAATATTCCAAGATCGATAGTATTTAATCAAATCCAAAGTTTCTCAACTCTACTAGGACCGCCAACTCATCAGCGCACTCCTTGCTGTTGCTTCAACCCTAAATCAGAAGGTTTGGCAAAATACAGTTGAACATTATCCATCCTGTTTGCAGGGAAATATGAACATGGTGTTGTTGTTCTGTCTTTTCTTAATGAGAGGCAACTTTGTTTTACGTGGTCCTCAAACTTGATCTATTTGGACTGGAGTTCAACCGTAGCCTGTGATGATATATAAGCCAGCCTGTTAGCTGCTCATTGTAATGTTCCAATCATTCACAAAGTATCAGCTTAGTGTTTCATAGGTTTCCTCCTCTTCTCTTCCCATTTCCAGACATTACTAATGCATAGGGTTTTGCGTAGCATCAAGGCGTTTGACCGAGAGTTAATGGTATAATTAGATGATGAGCACAATAACAGAATTACAGGAGACCCACAAATCCCTTTGAGGAAATTGACTACAACTTCATATAAAATAAACAACAAACATTCATGCCATGATGCTGTTTTGTTTTGTTTTGAATTCGTATGTATTATTTCTCTAAATAAATTATAAAAAGAAGCTGAACAGAAGAAAATTCCCCATGCCAGTTTCATCAATATCATCTCATAGTTGAAAAAGTATTGAAGACACAAGTGGTATACTTCGAGGGATTTCCGTCAGAATCCAAAAGTGCAGAAACGCCTGCAGGCTGAATGCAATAAGGGTGTCGAAAGATATGAGCTTTTTTCTCTTTCCTAACAACACTTTTTGTGAAGTGTCTTCATGTATTGCAGCTGAAAACAGGACAGTCCAGCCAAGGCACAACTGGTCAGTGAAAATATAACGAGTTCCCTGCCTTTAAGCAGTGACGATATTGCAATCATACAGTTAGAAGAAGAAGAAGAAGATGAAGATGAAGAAAGAAGAAGAAGAAGAAGAAGAAGAAGAAGAAGAAGAAGAAGAAGAAGAAGAAGAAGAAGAAGAAGAAGAAGAAGAAGAAGAAGAAGAAGAAGAAGAAGAAGAAGAAAGAAGAAGAAGAAGAAGAAGAAGAAGAAGAAGAAGAAGAAGAAGAAGAAGAAGAAGAAGAAGAAGAAGAAAATGCAAGAAGAAGAAGATCAAGATCATGATCATGATCATGATGACGATGATGATGATGATGATGATGATGATGATGATGATGATGATGATGATGATGATGATGATGATGATGATGATGATGATGATGATGATGATGATGACGACGACGACGACGATGATGATGACGATGATGATGACGACGACGACGATGGTGATGATGATAATGATGAAAAAAGCACATGACAAAAATCAAATGATTAAACACAATAAAAATATACCTACTTCCAGTATTTCGCGAAATTACTGCGTTTAGAAACCACTCCGCTCTCCTCATTTTTGTTTTCTTTCCCTGCATAACTCTGAGACTGAGAGCGAATATGTTACGTGTACACTCCCCCGATGTGAAGAGAAAGGAAGAGACATTGAACCTGCATTCATATTGTTACCTCCAATCTCAGCTCACGTTTACGTCCTAGTCGTCTTTCTTAACGTCTTTTTTCACCTTGCTTTGTGACTTTCATCATCATCAAGTGCCTTGCCACATGGCGTTGGCGATCATGGCCCTCCATAGGTATCCATCCCTTGTTGCTGCAAGTACATCTTCCACCCTGTCTGTCCTCAGCCACTCTGCAAGTCCGTCCAATAATTTCCCCTGGGTCTACCTGCTGTTCTCTTTCCTTTTTGTGACTTCAAGGCTGCGAAACCCAGCACTTTCCAACCCCAACGAGGAGAAGAAACTTGATGCTCTCGACTCGAATGAATGAAATGCTTGAGTAAAATGCTAGGCATCAAATGAACTGATTTTATAACCAATGACGAAGTTAGAGAGTGGTCCAATCAACCTCCAGTTTCTAATGAGATCTGTGAACGACGCATGGAATCGGTTGGTCACTCGTCAAAGTTTCTCTCCTACAAAACACGCCAGACCAAGTGTCATGGTGGACTTCTCTGGATTAAACGAAAGAGACGCCAGAATAAGTGTCATGGCGGACTTCTTTGGGGGAAAACGAAAGAGATGCCAGAACAAGTGTCATGGTGGATTTCTCGGGGGTGGGTGGGGGTGGGGGTGGAGAAAGAGAGGTCAGCCCAAGACAAGCTGCAACAAACCATCTAGAATAATATGTAGCCAGTAGACGAGAACCGGAATGACGTTAGAGAGAGAGAGAGACAGACAGACAGACAGACAGAGAAAGAGAGAGAAAGAGAGAGAGAGAGAAAGAGAGAGGGGGAGAGAGGGAGAGAGAAAGAGAGAGGGGGAGAGAGGGAGAGAGAAAGAGACAGAGAGAGTGGGAGAGACAGACAGAGAGACACATAGAGAGAGATAGAGAGAGAGAGAGAGAGAGAGAAAGAGACAGAGAGAGGGACAGAGAGAGAGGGACGGAGAGAGACAGAGAGAGACAAAGAGAGACACAGAGAGACAGACAGAAAGAGAGAGGCAAGCAGAGACAGAGACACAGAGACAAAGAGACAGACAAACAGACAGACAGAGACAGGAAGACAGAGAGACAGAGACAGACAGAGAGATACAGTGAAACTTGCCATACGCTACATATTGTTTCTCTCAAAAACATGTATTCTTTTTCATGCGATGTGCTCCTTCTATGAGAACTGGGTCTTCATGTTTTGTCTGTGTGCTGTGAATTCTCCGTCCTCCGACAAGCACATCCAGGTCTGTGGTTCCGTCCTACCGGAAATATGATGTGAGATGAGCCATCTGAAGCTGAGTGCATGAAAGCATTATACTCCTTCTAACGCCCATCCGTAAAGATGATGTAGAGAATTTCAGCATTGTACAGTTTGGGATTCGATGACCTGTTAAACATTGTGCTGGTTCAAGTGTCCCCAGAACTTGTCCAAAACTTTCAGGGAGCCTTTGAAATTCTAACGTACTTTCCTTTTTACGATGTCTTCTCGAACAAAAAATCTCGTATTCTAAAAATTGGGGCTATACTAAAAGAACATTTCGATTTTTCTATGAAGGCAATAACGTGATTGGCAAAAAAGGGGGCCAAGAAATGTAAACACATAAAAAGATGGAGTGGGTGGAGGAGAGAATGCGAATGAGGAAGAAAGACAGACAAATGGGAATGAGAGGCACAGAGTAAAAGACAACCGAATAAAGGATAGCTTGACGTGGTGGAGAGAGGAGAGACGAGAGAGAGAGAGGGAGGGAGAGAGAGAGAGAAAGAGAGACACAGCCAGACAGAGAGACAGACAGACTGAGTGGGAAAGAGAGAGAGAAGAGAGAGAGAGAGAGAGAGATGGAGTGAGGAAGAAAGAGGAAGAGAGAGAAGGGGGAAGAGGAGAGAGGGGAGATGGAAAAGGAGAAAGACACAGAGACAAAGAGATGAGGTGAGACAAAGAGATAGATAGAGGAGGAAGGAGAGAGAGAGAGAGAGACAGAGACAGACAGAGACAGAGACAGATACAGAGACAGAGACAGAGAGAGAGAGAGACCGACAGACAGACAGACAGACAGGCAGACAGACAGACAGAGGGAGAAACAGAAAGATAAATTGAGAGAAAGACAGAGACAGAGAAACAGACAGACAGATGCCAGACAGATACGAGTAAAGAATCATCAGAAAATAAAGTCATCAAGAGGACCTCCATGAAAAGAAAAGATACAACTTAAAAGAGAATTGCTAATGACAAAGAACACATACCGAGACAAACAACTAGATAGAACAACAACAACAAACAAAAACAAAAACAAAACAAAGAAAAAAACCAGCAACTGAGAAATAGCAAATTAAAATGATAAGACCATGTCATAGAAACGAAAACGAAATTTAATTATTTGAAGAAATAAGAATTAACAAATAAGAATTACCATCTTACAATGGTTTGCAAATGCCAATATTTCAGAAATCATCATTACACTTTGACTTCTTTCCCAGGTCCAGCAAGATCGGATGCTGTTGTCTTTGAGTGGTCAAATGTTTTGAAGTTAGAAGGCAGACTGGTTAACAAAGCCATGAGTGAAGATCTGAAATGTGGTCCTAGCTGGCAACATTAACACCTGGCTTGTTCGCTGCCCATCTTCATGTTCTGTTCATTGTGATGGCATCGGCTTAATGTTTCATAGGTCCAGCTCTCCTTGTACCCATTTCAAGACCTTATCACAGCATAGAGATTTGCGCAAACTCAAAGAATCTGCCAGATAGGACAAATACTGGAATAGTTTGGAGGAGCGTATATGGAAATGTCTGAGCGCGATGAATCCAGTTTGTACAAACTCCAAACTCCAAAGAGAGGTGGAAGAAAGAACGAGGTAATCACGACGTCTTTTAAACCCAGTCCCGTATAAGTAGCTCCTCCCCTAGCAAACCACATGTCCATGACCTGGCATTCACACAGCAAGCCCTGTTCTTCACACAGCCATCCCTGTTCTTCACACAGCAAGCCCTGTTCTTCACACAGCCATCCCTGTTCTTCACACAGCAAGCCCTGTTCTTCACACAACCAGCCCTGTTCTTCACACAGCAAGCCCTGTTCTTCACACAGCCAGCCCTGTTCTTCACACAGCAAGCCCTGTTCTTCACACAACCAGCCCTGTTCTTCACACAGCAAGCCCTGTTCTTCACACAGCCAGCCCTGTTCTTCACACAGCCAGCCCTGTTCTTCACACAGCCAGCCCTGTTCTTCACACAGCCAGCCCTGTTCTTCACACAGCAAGCCCTGTTCTTCACACAGCCAGCCCTGTTCTTCACACAGCAAGCCCTGTTCTTCACACAGCCAGCCCTGTTCTTCACACAGCCAGCCCTGTTCTTCACACAGCCAGTCCTGTTCTTCACACAGCCAGCCCTGTTCTTCACACAGCAAGCCCTGTTCTTCACACAGCAAGCCCTGTTCTTCACACAGCCAGCCCTGTTCTTCACACAGCAAGCCCTGTTCTTCACACAGCCAGCCACGTTCTTCACACAGCCAGCCCTGTTCTTCACACAGCAAGCCCTGTTCTTCACACAGCCAGCCCTGTTCTTCACACAGCAAGCCCTGTTCCTTTGTTCACTGTCATGTCAGAACTGTGTCTATGAACATGTGTACCAGAGCTGTATAATAATACTGATAATAATTACAATATTTATATAGCGCAAAATCTTGATAGAAATCAAATCTAAGCGCTGAACAACACATACACACGCACGCACACACACGCACGCACGCACACACACATGGCTATAAATGGGGAAAAAGAAGAAAAGGAATGGAAAATTATAGAGTGTGTGAGTCATGTGGTGTTTTGCCTACGTCTTTTGTTTAGTGTTTTGCTTTCTTTTTGTTTGCTTGTTTGTTTGGTATGTTGTTGTTGTTGTTGTTGTTGTTGCTGTTGTTGTTGTTGTTGTTGATGTTGCTGCTGCTGCTGCTGTTGTTTGTTGGTTTCATTGCCATGTGCACCCAAACGTACCAGTAGGCGTTTACGTGTATGGCTATTAGTGTATTCGTTGTGCCATCCAGGCAGTCATACTGTGTTTCAGGGATGTACGTGCTGGGTGTATTCGTGTTTCCATAAGTCACCAAACATAGATATAGCTTACAGGATCTTTAACGTGCGGATACTCGAGATGGGATATCAAACACGAACAAGTCTGCATTATTGTGACCCGTGATATCAGAAAACTTCCCATTCTTTACCCTCCGGGCGGTACCGTAATAGGCTCGAACATAGACCTGTCATTTAGAATACCATTTTCTTTAACCACTCAATTATCGCCCCTGTATGTGGCTGTGTACGATGAAGTACATTGTCATAATGAAATGATCACGTGTCCAACTTCCTGGTCCAGTTCATGTTTCTTCTTGAAATTGGTAACAATGTCTATGGTGGAAGCACTATGAAAGAAAAGTTTTGCATTCAGTTGTCTTATCGTCAATATAAATGAGAGAAAAAATGATTTGTAAAGTTTTATTGTGTCCTTTATGAGTGCGTTTGATGAACATGATGTTCCCTTGGACAGCTTAAGGTCAACCAAGACCGCTGACAATGACACTGTTATTTTCTAACACTAGAAGCTATCAGCTAAAAGCTATTTTCAAACTTGCTGTTGTTAATTTACATATGTCTATATCCAATACTGTAAAACAAAGGGGTGGAGGATCAGGGAGAGTCAAATAATTATGAGAGAGGGGGGAGGAGGGGATGGGGAAAATGGGTAAGAAAAAAAAAGAAAATTTAGGCAGGAAGAAGATTTACTAAGGACAAATAAACAGACAGACAGACAGACAGACAGACAAAATTTAAACAGAGGCAAAAACTAAGACAGAAAACCAAACACACATTTAATGAATGACACTTCCATCTTACAGAGTCAGGCAATAACAACTATTATGTGATGAGAAGTAAAAGTTCACAGTAGCTTACACATTTTTTCCTTACTGATTTTCTGCAAATATTCACACTCAACAGTTCCAATATGCTAGACTTCGACAGTTATCTGTGCAACCATCACAGACAAGTGCACATGAATAAGAAAGAGGCGAGGGAGAGAAAAGCTGTGGCTTTCATTTTTTATTCTGAAATTAACTTTAAAGTTAAAACAACTTAATTGGGTGTCATTGTGGGCTTTTGTGAATAAAGTAAATATGAACAAAATTGTATTCTTGCTGTCGGGAACAATAAGAAAATGGACTGGGTGGTCGGAAAGTGAGAATGAAAGAAAGGGAATGTGTATGAGAGAAAAGAATACGGAGAGAGTTAGAAAAGCGGAAACAGAAAGAGAGAGAGAGAGAGAGAGAGAGAGAGAGAGAGAGAGAGAGAGAGAGAGAGAGAGAAAGAGACAGAGAGACAGAGAAACAGAGAGACAGACAGAGAGACAGACAGAGAAACAGAGAGACAGACAGAGAGACAGAGGGACAGAGACAGAGACAGAGACAGATAGAAAGACACAGACAGACACAGAGAGAGACAGAAAGAGAAAGAAGTGAAAGACAAGACAGACATACAGACAGACAGACAGACAGATGGACAGAGAGACTGACGAACATACAGACAGACAGAGACAGCAACAAAGACGGAAACGGAGACAGAGACAGAGAGAGAGTGGGGGGGGGGAGAAACAGCAGAGAGAGAGAGAAAAAAGAGAGAGAGTGAGAGAGAAAGAGAGAGAGAGAAAGAGAGAGAGAGAGAGAGAGAGAGAGAGAGAGAGAGAGAGAGAGAGAGAGAGAGAGAAAGAAAGAGACTGACAGAGAAACAGACAGAGACTCATATAGATGCACGAAAGGAGACACACAGAAAGAGACAGAAAGAAAATATGAAAGAAGCCAGGAAAAACACAAAGAACAAAAACACTAATCCAGAAGAGGAAGAAAGGAGCGGATAATCAGAGAGAAACGTGTAAACAGACAAAGGTGTTTTGAAAGCTCGCCACGCAATGTTTATTCGGTATCCTTGAGAATCTCTTCTCCATGGAACACCTCAGCCAGCACAGCATGGTTTTCAATTCCCTGTTTTAATGCGTGTTGTCCTCCCACAAACACATGCATCCAGGTCTGAGAGTCTGCCTCAACTCTCCAACTGTTTAACGAAAAAGTTGAAGTTCCGATACAGCAAAAGCATCTTGGCAACTTCAAAACCTCTATGCAAAGGTCACACGTTTATTCAACCCGTAGTTCACGATAATTTCAGCCTTTAACTCTGGGAACTTTGTTAACTTAGATATCGAGCTGGTTCGTATGTTTGAGGACTCTGTCCAAAGGTTTTGGGTGACCTTTGAAAATGTCACCATGTATTTCTTTATGCACCCGTGTGAGGTTGGGGGCGGAGGAGAGGGAGTCAAATGTGTGTATGTGTGTCCAAACGTGTGTGCATGTGTGTGTGTATGCTTGTATGTGTGTGCGCGCGTGCGAACACGTGCACGTGTACCAATATTGCACATGTGTGTGTGTGTGTGTGTGAAAGTATGGACAAACTGACAATCCTCCTCAGTGTCTAAATACTGCTAACTACACAAACAGCACATGTGTCATCAGACAGACTGGCACATTGCTTCTGAATAACACTAAAGGCTGTTGGTTCTGTTGGTTACAGTGGCAGCCTGTTGTGTCTTTTTTCTCTTTATCTCTACGTGCAAATATTTACAGGAGAGACATTAACAGAATTCTTTCCTTATATGATCAGTCCTTCGTCTTTTTTGTTTTGTTTGTTTGTTTGTTTGCTTGTTTTTTCTTTTTTTGTTTTTGTTTTTTGACGTTCCTGTGTTTTATTCTTATGTTTTGTCCTTTTTTCAGTCTGTTTTTTTAGTGATTTTTGAGGGGTATTATTTCTCTCTCTGTCTCTCTCTGTGTCTCTCTCTCTTTTTTATTCGTTTTCTGTTCATTTTTTTTTCTGTTTGACTCTAATTCTTCGACCGTTTGATTTATTCGTGTGTTAATAATACAAAAGGCTGTAATAGGAGAGGACAAAGTTTTTTTCTCCTTTGTTTCTGATGCGTTTTTCATTCTGCTCTCTCTCTGTCTGTCTGTCTGTCTCTGTCTCTGTCTCTGTCTCTGTCTCTGTCTGTCTGTTTGTCTGTCTCTCTATCCCTCTCTCCCCCTCCTCCCTCCCTCCATCTCTCTCTCTCTTTCTTTTTTTTCTTTCATTTTACTGCTACAATTCTTATTACTTAGAAGAAGTATCATAATTTTCCTTGAGTATAACTGACAACATTTCGTTTCTTCTTTTGCCTGGAGTTTGCGAGCAGAAAGAAAAAAAATGTAAAAAACATGTCTTTTTCCTTTTGAACAATAACTGAACACCGTATTTCTGTAGCGCAATGTATTTGTCTCAGCAGATGGACGATGGATGAATGCCTGGTTTGTGAATGAGAAGGAAAGGAAATAGAAAGCGAATAACCATCACGCTGATGTACAATTCTCTTATGTACGCTCAGTGGTGTCTGTATAAGTATCCAAAATGGTTTCATTGTATGAGTTCTCTTTGATAAAAAGAAAAAGTCAATGAAACACTATAAATTAAACTGAAGACTCCTTTAAAATACAGAGCTGTTGCACTGAACGTATAAAATCATAAATGTGAACCATTCTCACAAAAGGCATAATAAGTCTGTTTAATCATTTTCAGGTTTTTGTATCACTATAAAGTTTAGAATCTCAGCTTTCAAATGGTACTAAAGTTGAGTTTCAGGCTACAAAAACAAAAAAGTTATGGGCTTTCAAAGATGAGAGGGGTCAAGTCAGCCATTTTGAGAAAAACAATGTTGAAGAGAATAGGTCTGAACTGAAAGGGTATGGTCAGAAACTCCTTAGCAACAAGCATTAAATATCAACCAAATCAGCTGAAATTCCATACTTCCCTTGTTTATTTAATTATCCATCTATCCAAAACAACAAAAAGAAAAATAGATTTAAGAAAAGACGTACTTTAATCACCAAAATGTTACGGAACTTGTGAATATTTTGAAAGGAGATAGTAGCACTTACCACTCATTAAAACAAAAAAATGATACTTATCGATTGAATTTGACTTTATTGTGTTAGGACATGGTGTAAACGTGGTTATAGGGCATGAAAATTGACAAATGTGTCCCTGTTTTCAGCCTACAGCAGAAAAAGGCATCGCCCGACTTATTGTACCTTTTGTCAGAACCGGTCACAAATAGTAAGATCCTTATTTAACCGATTTTTTGGGCCATTTTTGTGACATTTTTTGAAAGAATAAACGTCATACAATTGCAATAAAAATAATTGAAAGGCTAATTTGAAATAATGAAAAGGACATGGGTAATCAAGGACATGTTACATATGATGTAGTAACAAAACCATTGATATAGTTACGTGTCAGAAAAGTTACAGATGACCTCTACCGTGTAACACTGGTTCAACATTGTGCCAATCCATGTTCAGCCTTGACAAGCAAAGATTTAACTTGGCGTCTGTCACCTCCACACTGAATTCTCTCCTGCGTCTGGGTCATGGGTCATAGTTTGTGTACTGGAGTTGTCAGCAGAAGGGAATCATAGTCAAAAGAAGTTTTTTGTTCTCTCTTTTCCTAACACCTCGTCCCTTCTCATGTCATTTCCATAATTGTTATGTGTTTGTTGTAATGTGTGGAGAGTTGTAGCTACAGCACGTCACACTTGTGCTAAAGGAAAGAGAAGACAACCGAAGTTTGTCCATCGGCAGGTGTCAGACAGGAAGAGGAGGAGGAAGATTGGGGGAATAATTTGTGTCCTAAATCTGG
>JAPXFY010001574.1:5000-10000 GCA_030674185.1 Monoplex corrugatus | reverse complement strand
TCTTATTAACCTATGTGCAAATATTATGTGTTGTCTACTGTGTTATTATTATTAACCTATGTGCAAAAATTCTGTTTTGTCTACTGTGTTATCTTATTAACCTATGTGCAAATATTCTGTGTTGTCTACTGCGTTATCTTATTAACCTATGTGCAAATATTCTGTGTTGTCTACTGCGTTATCTTATTAAGCTATGTGCAAATATTCTGTGCTGTCTACTGTGTTGTTCTTATTAACCAATGCGTTAATATTATTTGTTGTCTACTGTGTTGTTCTTATTAACCTATGTGCACACATTCTGTTTTGTCTACCGATGTGTTGTCTACTGTATTATTCTTATTAACCTATGTGCAAATATTCTGTGTTGACAACTGGTTTATTCTTATCAACCTATGTGCACATATTCTGTGTTGTCTACTGTGTTATTCCTATTAACTTGTGTGCAAATGTTCAGTGTTTCTCTGTTATCTACTGTGTCAGTCTTATTAACCCATGTGCAAATATTCTTTGTTGACAACTGGTTTATTCTTATTAACCTATGTGCTAATATTCCTTGTTATCTTCTTTCGCACACACTTGACAAAGGCTGGTTGGCGGACACTTTGTGCCCGTCTTGTTTTGCTATATTAGATAGGTATTGCGATTCCATTATTTTGTATTCATTGTTCCTGTTTGCATCAAGCGTTGATTTAGACTGCATTCAGTTTACCCAAAAGAAGTTTTTTTGTTCTCTCTTTTCCTAACACCTCATCCCTTCCCACGTCATTTCCACAATTGTTATGTGTTTGTTGTAATGTGTGGAGAGCTGTAGCTAAAGCACGTCACACTGGTGTTAAAGGAAAGTGAAGACAACTGAGTTTGTCCATCGGCAGGTGTCAGACAGGAAGAGGAGGAGGAAGATTGGGGGAATAATTTGTGTCCTAAATCTGGCCACTGGTGATGAGCTGAGGGATCTGTAGGCCCTCTGCTGCTCCCAACCACATCCCCCCACCCACCCTGACCTTAAATGCACACGTGCACTTCCATTGTTAATTCACAATTACTCACGGGTCATCATCTTAGTGAGGTGTGTTGGGGTTCTGTAACTTCAGCTATAGTTAATCAAGTAAACAATCCTTTCCTTGTGTCCACCCACACATCCACGCACAACATCCTTTCCCACATTATATTTCCTTCGTATTGATTTTGAATGGTTCAAGGTTTATTTCTGCGGTGCATTAGTGTTAAGGAAAAGGGAAAAGAAGCTGAAGTTTGTCCACCAGCAGGTGTCAAAGACAGGGAGTTTAGGGGTTGTTCAAGAAAGATCCATCTAACTCAGACAAGTCAATTTGTGCTCCACCACTATCGCCCAGCAAGCAGCACACGGATTCTCTGAGCCTGTAGAAAAACATATGCACTGCAAAAAGGTTTTGAACTGGAAAGGGAAGGGGCAAGAAAACAAGAATATGAGACACTCAGCCAACATCAGCAGAATAGTTGGAGCATCAGGATGGACAAGCACAGGCTGGATCCTCTGTTGCTAGATTGCAATGCACTCAAAAGATCGGATCTTAAGTTCATGGTTTGAAATCAGAGCAAACAAATTTAGTGTTAAACCCATGGCTCACACCTGCAAAACTCACGTTACCAGCATCACGCTTTAGCCAGCTGAGCTAATGGGCCAACAATAAAACTCAGAAAAAATGGGTGAATAATTGATGTCTTTTAAATCTGGCCACTGGTAATTAGCTGATGGGTCTGAAGGTCCTTCTGTCCTGGCAATATCAATCCCCCCTAGTCCTGTTTTCACATCACCACCTCCATATTCAATGTCCTTTTATGCCCCAACAGACAAATACAATAGAACACAAAGCGAGACTTTAAAGCATGCTTTTACGCCCACGTCATCTGTGGTGTATTTAAGTTGTCTGTGGAGATGTGTTACAGAATAATTGTTGATTAATGCTGTTTTTTTGTTGTTGTTGTTTGTTTGTTTGTTTGTTTGCTCGATGTGTGTGTGTGTGTGTGTGTGTGTGTGTGTGTGTGTGTGTGTGTGTGTGTGTGTGTGTGTGTGTGTGTGTGTGTGTGTGTGTGTGTGTGTGTGTGGCTCGGTAATCAAAACACTCATTCTTCTCTTACAGCTAACCCTCTTTCCAATTTTCAGTTATTTTTTCCTTCTCTAATTCGTTCAAGATTTAAACTGAGAATTTGAAGAATGAAATTCCTTATCGTGTTTCTGGACAAAACGGTTATCCAATAAACAGCTTTTTGCAATTTGTATGTGTGAAATGGCGTTCTTGTGCACAGCATAAGAGAAGCAAAACAAAACTGACAGCGAGTGTAGACAGCTAGTTGTTTTGGAATAATAAATGTTATCAGTGGTGTTGTGGCTGTCTTATTGGGATTTTGTGTTTGTTGGTTGCCACGTACTTTCGAGATTTGTAGTGAGCAATATGTTTTGGTTATCTCAGCAGATGTTTGTTACAACATCAGAGTCAATTATCTCTGGAGCGTTTTCATGCATATGCATTTGTTGTTTATATCAGTTCAGATTTGAGGGTCTGTATTTCTTTTTGCATGCCATCGATTCTGCATGTCGTGGGGACGAGTTGTTTTTAAAGATCAGGATCGTTTCCATCTCTGACAGTCGTATGAAGAGAGGAGGGTGATTTAATGTGAGTTTCACTTGAAAGAATGGTAGAAGAGAAGTTAAGTTGCCAATGCTGAGTGTCAATGGAAAGACACAGGGTGGAGAAGATGATGGTTGCCTCTCTCTGTCTCTCATCAGAGAAGATGATGGTTGTCTGTCTTGGGAGTCGTTCGATAGAAAAGAGTTGGAGGCACAGCTTTGCTCAACCTGGGCATTACTTCAAATGAAGGGGGTAGAGGAGGTGGAGGGCTGCCTTCATCCTGGTCACTTGACTGGAATGAAGTGGAGGCGAGGAGGTGTGGCTCTGCCTACACTCACTGTCATTTGAAAGGCGTTGGAAAGAGCAGTTCGAGGATTTTTATGTTGGTTATCTTTCAAGAAGGCAAGGAGACACAGAGAGAGAGAGAGAGAGAGAGAGAGAGAGAGAGAGAGAGAGAGAGAGAGAGAGAGGGAGAATGACAGACAGAGAGACAGAGAGACACACAGCGACATAGAGAGACAGACTGAGGCATAGACAGAAAATGAGAGACAGAGAGAAACAGAGACAAAGACAGAGAGAAGAGACAGACACAGACAGAGAGAGAGAGACAAGGACAGACAGAGAAAGATAAGGCAAGAGAGAGAGAGACAGAGAGTGAGAGAGAGATAGAGACAGAGACTGACAGAGAGAAAGAGGCAGAGAGACATAAAAGAAAGAAAGAGAGACACAGAGAGAGACAGAGACAGAGAGAAAAGACAGACAGAGACAGAGAGAGACAGAGAGAGACAGAGGGACAGAGAAATAGAGAGACAGAGACACAACGAGAGAGAGAAGACAGAGAGAGACAGACAGACAGAGAGAAAGAAATGGGGAAAAGAGAAAGAGAGAGAGAAAGAGAGAAAGAGAGAGAGAAGAGAGAGAGAGAGAGAAGAGAGAGAGAGAGAGAGAGAGAGAGAGAGAGAGGACGCTGACGCTTGACGCTTGACGCGCTTAGCGCGCCATTTATTGACGTAACCATATACATTGGTTTAGCGCCAAGGGGTATAACTCATCCCTCTCATGCTGGCAACAAATGTAAATAAAGGGAAACAAATAAAGGAAATACGAAATGGAAAATTCAAATAAAAAGCAAAAAAGTAATATTTACAAGATAAAATAACAGTTTAACAATAGAAATGGACATACGTGACCATCCAACTATGCCTAATATAGAATTTTACTATTTTGGTTATAGAAAAAGCTATCAGTTTTCACGAGAAACTTTTTCACATTGAAATTAAAGCAGCAATGTTCTTTTTCTTATCCCATATGCTTCCGCGATATATTTGGAAGTTGACTGTAAATTCTCTGTTTTTTCACATGCTAAAATTGACCTTAGATCATGTCTTAGCGCTGCTGGGGAGGAAAATACATTGCATCTATTTCTAACAGTGCTATAAGCTTCACATTCAAAAATAAAATGATTTTCGTCTTCGTTTTTTTGGTGGCATAATCTACAAAGTGAACCATCATCACTGCTTTGCTGAAACCATCTTTGACTCTTATCAAGACCAAGTGTTCTTGTTCTAAAACGTGCCAGCAGGCTCCGGTGCCATCTATTTGTAACCACTGAAAGATATTTTTCTGCCTGGAAAATGCTTTTAAAGGAGAAATACCATGCATATTTTGTATCTTCTTCTACCTGGTAATGCCAACTTTGTTTATAAGAGCTAATTAAACGGTCTTTGAATTCAGATAGAAATGCAATTTCACTACCTACACCCTGACTAATCCAGACTATTCCAAACCCATTATTTGTCAAAATGTTTTTTAAACTGTTTATCCAATTATGTTTTCCTCTTTCGTGTTCGTGTAGCATCATATCATAAGCCTGTCTACATAATCTTGTTGTTGGTAGTTTCAAAATTCTCAGCCAGTACTTTACACACTTAACGTTTGTACGAATACTTAACGGATATCTGCCACTTTCTCCATACGAGAGAGAGAGAGAGAGAGAGAGAGAGAGAGGAAAAATCACGGCGTGTAAACCAAGGCTGTATTAGTTATAATTATGTCTCTGATACCACTCTTCCTTATAACTGTGAACTGCTCCATGTCTGTTCTCCTTCCCACGCTCTTCACTGTTCTTCTCATACTCAGCTATTCAAAATTCCTTGATACAGACGCAAGACTCGTGCTTTCCGATCTTTTGCCCATTTTGCACTTTTTAGGTGGAATAAACGACACTGGAGAAGAAGATTGATGGAGCATACACACGAATGCTGCGTGCAGCCCTGAAAAAATCCTGGAGAGAACATCCAACTAACAAAGAGTTATATGGTAAGATCCCACCAATCAGTAAATCATTACGTCAATAAAGACTGCGCTTCGCGGGACAATGCAGGCGTAGCA
>JAPXFY010001573.1:17500-30000 GCA_030674185.1 Monoplex corrugatus | reverse complement strand
TATATGTATATATATATATATATATATATATATATATAGCGCTATTAATTCTGGAAATGTTAAACGTCGGGATGCTTACTGTTCCAAGATACAATTGGGATCCATTAACACAAAAATGTTGGAGAAATATCACGACAATGAAACTGGATCATGGATGTGGCAGTATAGCAACCTTGATGAATATTTTTCCTGGTTAGTTGGTTGCCTGACCGATTTTTTTATCACATCATTCAGGACCTTATTATTACAAATCAAAGTCAATATGGCGGCTACCATACACTAAAGAGGAATTAGCCAAATGTACTGTTTTATACCATCAAAGTATAGGACTTCTTGAAGACGCTAAGTAGGTGCGCTCAGTCGAAAAGAAGCTTAGCCGTACAGATCTGAAGCATGTCTAAAGAGGATTAATAAAATCAGAATGTGTTTAAGAGGGGTTTATGGCACGCGAACATTCCCATATTCATTGCATCCTAATCTTGCAGTCATGTTATAGCAGACTCCTTTAGCGTACGCAAATGCTGTATGGCCTGACAGGCTATGAAATAGGATGGGAAAGGGGGACCCAATAAAACACTAATTTGACACTACCAGAATGATCGAATATCAAAATGTCAACAAACTGACCATTTAATTTTATATCTATGTGTATATCTATATCTATATCCATCTATCTATCTATCTATCTATCTATCTATCTATCTATCTATCTATCTATCTATCTATCTATCTATCTATCTATCTATCTGTCTATCTATCTATCTATCTATCTCTATCTCTCTCTCTCTCTTTCTGTCTATCTATATATCTATCTCAGGCTGTTTATCTGTCTATTTATCTATCTATATATCTGTCTGTCTGTATGTATGTCTATCTATCTATCTATCTATCTATCTATCTATCTATCTATCTATCTATCTATCCATCTATCTATCTCTCTCTCTCTATCTCTCTATCTGTCTATCTGTCTATCTATCTGTCTATCTATCTATCTATCTATCTATCTATCTATCTAGCGTGAGTACCCTCCGTTCATAAGCGTTTATCAAACGATATGCAACATATATGAAATCCTGAGCTACCTCCATTCTGTATACGTTCATCATTATCAGTGTTTCTACTTTTGTCAGAACATTATAATCAAGGAATGGAATGCGTCATTTTCCTCAGTCATATCAAGAAGAAGCACATGAGGATGCTGGATGAGGCTCAGAGCACCAGTGTTTTACCACTGTCCGGATAATCACCCACCAGCACCAGTGTTTCACCATTGTCCGGATAATCACGTACTAGCTTCCGACTCTACACAATAGCCCTTTCACCACGAAAAGGGGCAGAGGGGCTGTTCATGCGCTGCATCACCCATTCAGCCCCAGTCATCAGTTAGCTTGTATACAAACAGAATGGCAAGGTGAGGAGAAGACAAATCCCGAGACATAGCCACATAACACATTGGAACTAGGTTCAGCTCAGCTACCAGACCAAGAGAGAATGGAATGCGTCAGTTTCCTTAGTAACAAACAAGAACTTAACTCTTTGTGACTGCATTTGCCACAGCTGAGCTCTCCTGCTGGCCTAGGGCTGCCACAGTGAAATCACTGAGAACCTGGTGCAAGTGAACTTATCCATCGATTTTAGACAAAGAATACGGCAAAACGTAGCTAAAACGTTCAACGTAAGTTCCCTCCACAAGGGAAGCAACTGCCAACTACAAAATCATTAGCATAACAAAAGTAAAGTGAGTTATATACTCTAGACCGTCTGTTACTATGATTGAAGTAGCCCGTCCTCAGTGGGAGCTCAGCTGTTACTTCGATCGAAGTACCCGTTGTCAAAGAGTTAAAGCTGGTGATGTTGATCAACATAGGAGACATGCCATGACAAATCAGTAGGAAACGTTAAAACACAATTATGCAATGCTAGATCACTGGCGGCTAATGATGGAAGACAATGGATCATGAAAACGAGCGAATAACTTAGTAGGCCACAGGGAAAGAGAAAAGGAGAACATTGAAAAACAAATGGGGAAGGGAGGTAATAGAAGGAGGTAATGGGCGATGTCCAACATGAACACACAACATCCCACAGTGCCTTGTCATTTCGCTGGCCAAAGGAAAAAACAAAACAAAAAAAACTGTTCATTAAAAAGACGGATTTTAATGTGCTGTCATAAAAAAACAACCCCATTTCTACGTTTAGCCGAGCGATTGACGAGAGAAGAAATACAGAAATTTCTGTGGAATCGTTTCGCTAATTTCTGTGTTATCCCTAGCCTTTCATAGTTTGTCATGCTCCTGTTAAAACACAAGGAGATCCCATTCCACAATCAGTCTGTCAATACCCAACGGATTTGCCTACAGCGGAAACGCGATTCACAACAGCTATCAAGCCAATCGAGTCACAGAAACGAAGAGCTAGTTAAACGATCAAAAACTAGCCCAATAAAACGGCCGTTCCATAGCGCCATTGTTTTCCATTACATTACTGTGTAAGATTGCATCGTTTTCATTTAGATGCTGTATCGCTAATGCTGAAAATGTCAGCAGAATAACGAGACGAAAATGTTGGACTAGGCTATAGGACAAAAAAACAGCCATGAGATTAGTTTTAGTTTATTCAGAGGAGGATGGAGGGGAAGGGGGGAAGGGGGAAGAGGGGAAGAGGGTAGGAGAGCACCGACATTCTAAAAACAACCATCGCAATCTGCATGAAAAACAAAACCCGTACGAAAGTTCTTATCCAGATCGTCATTTGAATAATCTAGGTACTGTTAGAAGCGATAAAACCACAATAAAGCAGCAGCAACAACAACAATAACAACAACAACAACAACAACAAGATTAATTTCACAGCAAACGAAGAAACTTTGGACAAGTATTGGACTAGACTTGTTTTTGTTTTTTTGTTCTTTGTCAAAACAGATTATGTCCCCTTTTAAAATACGATGATTTCTTCCTGGGGAGGTAATGTGATCATAGTACAGTGCCACTACTTTTTTTTTTTAACTACATGCGTATATTTTTCCTTGCATACGAAAAGCTAATTTTTCTACTTATTTTTGCCGAGGGCAAGCCGTTGCCATAGGACCTTTAACATAATTATGATACATGAGTGTTTGCACATGGAACCTCGATTTCTCCTGCCATCTGATAGAAGTGGCCAGTTTTTATGATGCAGGGTGGGTTTGACCCTGAGACATCGAATCTTCTTTCCAGAGGTCTGTCAACTGACCCAGCCAACCTGTAATATATGTATGTATGTATATATAACTGAGCTTAAGGGCCCATTAAGGACAAGACTAATACTCCAAAGGTAAACAGAGATTTACAGACCGCGTAGAGCAATCAACGACACAAATAGATCAGTTTTTATTAACCTCTGGGTATGTTGTTTATCTCTTTCTGCTTCTCTCAGTGTCTCTCCGCTTGTTCGCATTTTTGTCCTTCTCTGTCCCTCTTAATTATGTCTCTCTATGTCTTTGTGTGTGCCTGTCTGTCATTCTACTTATCTGTCTTTCTGTATGTCTCTCTCTCTCTGTCTCTATTTCTCTCTGTCTCTCTGTCTCTCTCTATCTCTATTTCAGTCTGTGTCTGTCTGTCTCTCTGTCTGTCTGTCTCTCTGTCTCTATGTCTTTCTGTCTGGTTGTCTGTCTCTCCTCTCTCTCTCTCTTTCTCTCTGTCTCTGTCTCTGTCTGTCTGTCTGTCTGTCTCTCTCTCTCTCTGTCTCTCTCTGTCTCTCTCTCTCTCTCTCTCTCTCTCTCTCTCTCTCTCTCTTTCCCTCCTCTCCTTTTCCCTATTTCATCTGGCTTTTTGCTTCTGTCCTCCCTCCCTCTTTGATATTTTTCTTCATTTCTTCATTCCTCACTACCTCCTCTCCCGTTTGTCTCCCATGCTACAATATAAAAATTATCAACAAGCATATAACATATTCTTCAATCTGGGCGCGCTTGTCCATTTAAAGCTGACAGCCCATAACATGATGGAAGCACCATACATCAGACACTCTTGCCGCCCCCTCCTCTCGGCTCTAGAATCTGGACGACACGTTTTTGCGACAGTCAGAGACAGGAAAGAAGATGAAGGAGGTGTGAGACTCAGATAAAGCTCACAAGCAGCTTACTAGTCGAGCCGATTACTGAACGTTATAATGTTTGTTTGGTTCATCCCTCCACACATACACGCGCGAATGTGCGTGCGCATGAGCACTCACGCACACGCACACTCACTCACTCATGTACACACACAACACACACACACACACACACACACACACACACACACACACACACACACACACACACAGACACACACACATACACACACACACACACACACACACACACACTCACACACACACACACACACACACACACATACACACGCACGCTCTGACACATTGGTGCACTCACACACACACAGACACTCTCTCTCTCTCTCTCACATACACACATACACACGCACACACACACACACACACACACATATGCACACACACTCACACACCCACACCGACACACACACACACATACACACACGCGCACACACACACATACACACACACACACTCACACACACACACACATACACACACACAAACACACACACACACAAACACACACACACACACACATTATAAAATTTTCCTCATCGTTAGTTGTGAATATGGCCTCTGTATACTTACCAAGAGGCCCAGACTCTATGAACACTGAATGGTTAAAACACTTTCAAGATCAGGACGACAAGTGGATAATTGGAGGTGATTTTAATGCACATGCCCCATTTTGGGAAAAGTATTGTACAAACATAACAAGCAACAGGTTGATTGAAAATATTGTAGATTCCAATTTATATTTACTTAACAACGGACACGTTACCCGGATCCCCGATATACCAACCCACAGACCCACAGCTATCGACCTTACTTTAATCTCACCATCCCTAGCCCCAAACGCCACATGGCAAACAGAGGATGACTTGTTGGGATCAGATCACATCCCCATACGTCTTACCCTAAACCATACTACAGAAATAGACGCCATACCACAAGATAGTTTACCCAAGTTTAATTATAAAAACGCTGACTGGATCAGTTTTAAGGCAATCCTTGAAAAGACAAGAACAGATCTATCTGAAGCAATGAACATAAACGAAACGTACGAAGTTTTCTGTAACTCACTCTTAAGGGCTGCTAACATTTCAATTCCAAAACTTACAGTGTCAAAAATAGGAAAACATCATGGAAATGTCTGGTGGAATGAGGACTGTCAAAAGGCAGTGAACGAAAAGAAAGAAAAATACAAAATTTATTTAGCAAACAGGTCACCTGAAAATCATACAGCGATGAAAAGTGCCAACATTAAGTGTAACAGAATCATAGAGCAAGCCAAAGAACAACACTGGACATCTTTTTGTAAATGTGAAGTAAATAACCACAAAGACACGATAAAGATTTGGGAAAAACTAAAATTAATGAAAAACGGGATTAAGTTGCCATCAATTCCAGTAAAGCTAGAAAATAACCATATTCCTAGCTCATTGGAAAAGCAGAAGCTTTTGCAGACGTGTTTGCTGAGGCCTGTCGTGTAGAAGGACTCCCTGTCTCTGATAGAAATTATAGGGAACGAGATGAAAAGAAAGATGTATATAAGGACCCTGCCTCTGACAATACTCACTACATAAATGCATCACTCACACTTCAAGAATTAAAAGATGCCATTCAGTCCCTTCCAAGTAAAAAAACGTCAGTTGGACTAGATGCAATTTCCAATGAGATGCTGAAAAATTTACCAGAAAATTTTATAATCTTGCTACATGACATATTTCAAAAATGCTGGAATAGTGGGATAATGCCTAACAACTGGAAAGAAACAATAGTGGTTCCTGTATTAAAACCAGGTAAATGTAATACCGATTTGAAAAACTACAGGCCAATTGCATTAACATCACATGTATGTAAACTAATGGAGAAAATAATCTTAAAGAGACTGATGCACTATTGTGAAAAGAATAAAATAATACCAGTAAATCAGGCAGGATTTCGAAAAGGCAGGTCACCAGTAGAGATCCTAACAAAGCTAACTACTAATATAAAACACAATTTGCAAGACGTCAATGTGTTTTAGCTACATTTTTTGATATAACGAAAGCATACGATCAAGTGTGGCACTCCCGATTGTTATTCAAATTTAAAAGTATTGGGCTGACAGGTCCCATTTTTGGCTATGTTAAGTGTTTCTTAGAAAACAGAGTATTTCAAACGAGGATTGAAAATGTATATTCCACGAAACGAATTCTTCAAATGGGTATCCCTCAGGGATCCGTTATAGCTCCCCTTCTTTTCATGATATTAATGCATGACTTACCCAGTAAAGTATCTAAGCATGTAGTTTTAGCTCAATATGCTGACGATTTATGCATGTGGATGCAGGTAAATATGAAAAAGAAAACTCCTTTGCGCTGTATCAATTATACACGCAAATGCTACCAATTAGAACTTGACAAAATAGCGCGATACATGGTAGAAAATGGGTTACATCTATCCCTGGAAAAAACAAAAATAGTTTTATTTAATAATGGAGCTAACCCAGTAAATATTCCCACTTTCAAACTGGGAGATACTCTTCTTCAGTTTAACGAGTCGATTAAATTCTTAGGAGTTTTCCTTACAGCAAAATTATCTTGGAATCAGCATATTGAATACTTATTAACCAAAGCTCAAAAAAGTTTAAATTTCATAAAAATAGTTCGCAAACAGACATGGGGTCAAGATTCATCAACACTTGTTCATCTTTGTAAATCGCTTGTTAGATCTAAATTAACCTATGCTCAAGAAATCTTCTTCAGTGCACCGAAACACTTACTAAAAAAACTGCAGAGCATAGATTGTAAAGGTTTCAAACTTGCACTGGGTCTTCCAATGCATGCTTCCTGTCTTCGGACATATAATGAAATCAAACTGTTGCCACTTGATGAGCAAAGGAAAGTCGCTTCTACTAAATTTTTGTTAAGAAACACTACCGTAGAAAACATCTCAGAAACAGAAATTAAACTGAGATCAGATACCGACTTTCCAAAACGAGCTAAATCAATATCTTCACAGGTCACACTTGCAACATACACATCTGACGTCATGAAAGGCTCAGGAATTGATCTAGACGTAGATCCTGTATCTATACGACCTTCCTTTTCGCCAGTACCCAGTTGGGAACTCCAAAGAGCACGATTTGACGTACACCACACTAATTTAAAAAAAGGAGACAATATAAACTTACTGGCAAGTCAGGTTAAATGTCATATAAACGACGTATATTCTGATCATTTGAAAATTTACACTGATGGGTCAGTAATTGAAAGAAAAGCAGGCTCAGCGTTTTTAATACCTGCTCTCAAAATTGAAAAATCTTTCTACATAGGACTTGATAAATCTATCTTTACAGCTGAACTCTTTGCAATATTAATGGCTTTAAACTTTCTGATAAGTCTTCCTAGGACAATTTTTCAGATACTTCTTTGCGTTGATTCAAAATCAGTACTTCAGGCTCTTGAATTATCAAAGTTACAAACAAGATCAGAAATGATTCTGGAAATAAGTCACTTGATTCATAATTTATCTTTAAGAGGCACTGATATTACTTTCTGCTGGATACCTTCTCATAGTTCTTTTAGTTATAATAATAAAGTTGACAGGGCTGCCAAACGGGGAGCTAATAACTCACCAGATTCAAACAATATCCAGCTTTCTCTCTCGTTGCACGAGAATTACACTTTAGTGGACAACTACGTCTGGAAGCAGTTCCAATTAAAACAGAAAAAGTATGATAAATGTCACATGAACTTTGAAGTTAGCAAAATACTTAAGCAGCTTCATGCCAACAGAACTATACAGTCCCTTATGTACAGATGGAAACTTGATGCATTCAAAACAAAATATACCAATAACATAGTGTGTCTGTGTGGAAAGAAGATAACACATAGTCATATTCTTTCTTGCGTTAGGGTAAAACGACATATTCCAACACTATCTGTGAGTACAGTTTCTGACATATTTGCCTCATCATCATTACTGTATGAATTTTTTGTTAGCCTGTCAAAAAGTCCTATAGCGAATTACCTTTAAAATGTTATTTGACTTGTTCATTGTTGTGGTTAGTCAATTATTAGTTTTACTTTTTATTCATTTCTTCCGGATATTTACTAATTTTGTTTGTCAGTTTGTTTGTTTAAATCGATAATTATGGTAACATTATTTGTTAGTTTTACCTTCCCCTCTTCAAAACAGTTGTTTTCTGGATCATCTTTTCTCAAATTCAAAATTGACAATTTTCAAATACCTTCTTCACTCCTCCTCTATCACTCCCCCCCCCCCCCCTTTTTTTTTGTTTTTTTTTGTTTTGTTTTGTTTTTGTTTTTGTTTGTCTAAAATCACTTTAGTGAATAGACATTAAATCAAAGACCACCACCAACACACACACACACACACACACACACACACACACACACACACACACACACACATACACACACACACACATTCAACGTCGGCAACTTATATGACCACGAGAACGCCTAATAGTGATATTTTTTGGCTTGTTTTTGTTTTAGTTCTGTTTTTTGGTATTTTCTTCAAGAGATATAACTATTTAGTTTCAATTTCTTTCTCAAAATGAAGCCTTCGCGCTCGGAATACATTCTATATCCACTGACAGTGTCCACATATGGATAATATTCAAAATGAAAGAGCTATGAGCAAGGAAATGATTATTTTTCGCATGTTGACAGGCACCAGGGTCTCCGTACAGGAGTGACTGGAGAGTGGGCGTTTTGTGATGTGAGACAGTTTCATATTATTTTAGTGGCTGCTTGTGTTTTTATTCGGTCCCTTCGAATTTTTTCAATTTCATTTTTTTAAAATTTGTATTATTACTTTTCTTTTAGAAGTGAGATTCACAATTGCACATATCATTACAAGATAGATTGTTCCAGTGACAGACTGATACAAATATTAGTAAAAGATACAAACCCTTTAAAGACTTTAAATACCTGGGCTTTAAATACATTGACTCCACAGAACAAGACGTCAATACCAGACTTGGAACTGCCTGGGGCGCTCTAAATCAACTGGACAAAATCTGGAAATCCAATCTACCAGACAACCTGAAAATGAACTTCTTCCGATCAGCAGTAGAGTCCATTCTTACATATGGCTCAATCTCTTGGACCCTAACAACAACATTGGAGAAGAAGACTGATGGAGCATACACACGGATGCTACGTGCAGCCCTGAACAAATCCTGGAGAGAACATCCAAATAACAAAGAATTATATGGTAAGATCCCACCAATCAGTAAATCAATACGTCAACAAAGACTGCGTTTCGCGGGACACTGCTGGCATAGCAAAGAAGAACTGGTGGGAGATGTTCTACTATGGAGACCCAGTCACGGCAAACAAAGATCAGGACGTCCAAAGAAGACCTTCATCGACCAACTGATCGATGATACGGGCTGTCAGTATGATGAACTACCTACTGCAATCTCTGACAGAGAAGGATGGAGGAAACGAGTCATAGATAGCTGAGCAAGCTCGACATGATTGATTGATTGATACAAACCCCTACGCTAGATATGGCTTCAGGAGCTTGCCAGTCATTGGGTTTATGCGTAGGATTAAGGTTGTGTCATGATCATTTTGGATATTCTCCATCATGTGCCACCAGTGATGTCAGTGTATATGGAATTCATTCCAAGTCATAATTAGACTGTCTGTCACTGCCTGTCTGTCCGTCTTTCGGTCACTATAATATGTCCCTGTCGGTGTCTCTGTCTCTGACTCTGACTGTCTGCCTGTTTGTATTTCTATATCTGACCCTTACTCTCTTCATTTTAAAATATGAAGCATCAATATCACGTTCATAGTCACACTCTCTCTGCCTGTATTTCTGTCTATCCGTCACTTTCTATCTCTATCTGTGTCTCTTTCTCCCTATCTCTGTTTCAGTCTCTGTCTCTGTCTCTCTCTGTCTCTCTGTCTCTGTCTCTCTCTCTCTCTCTCTCTGTTTCTGTATTTGTGTGTGTGTGTGTGTGTGTGTGTGTGTGTGTGTGTGTGTGTGAGTTTATCTGTGTGTGTGTCTCTGTCTCTGTCTCTCTCTGTCTGTCTGTCTCTCTGTCTCTGTCTCTGTCTGTCTCTGTCTCTCTGTCTCTGTCTGTCTGTATCTCTCTGTATCTCTGTCTCTCTGTCTCTGTCTATGTCTGTCTGTCTCTCTGTCTGTCTCTGTCTGTCTCTCTCTGTCTGTCTGTCTGTCTCTTTGTCTCTCTATCTGTCTCTCTCTGTCTCTCTCACTCTCTCTCTCTCTCTCTCTCTCTCTCTCTCTGTGTTATTTTCCCTTTGTCTCTGTCCATGTGTCTCTGTCTGTCTGTTTGTTTCCCCTGATCGTGTTATTTTCTTATCTCACTCCATTTGTGCCGTTTAATGAAATGCAAATGTCGTAGTTATGGCAAAAATAATTTCATCAACAGGATAATTGTCCTCTTTAATTTGTTTCCTTCTTTAGAAGACCACAAGACCCACTTATGCTTTTATTGTTGATGTTTCTGTTGTTGTTGTTGCTGCTATTGTTAACATTCTTTTTGTGGCTATTGTTATTATTGTTGCTGTGCTGTTATTATTAATATTGTGGTTGGGGTGGTGATAGTCGTAGTGATATTTCTTCTTAATGATACCGATGTACGAGGTCGTTGTCTTTATTATCATCATAACTGAGATCACTACTGTTGCATTTTATTGTTTCTCTAATTGGTAAGAGCATTTGTTTAGTATATTAGTAAGCATAGAATTAGAATCATTACATTCTTGCTTATTGCGTCTGGGAAAACATGTATGATTGCCAGATCCGTTTTTACTTAATTTGTCTCGTCTTTCCTTGTTCTCGTATGTACTCAAACGATGCCAGTCTTCTCGTCTAAATGTCAAACAATACAGGCTTCATTTTCTCATTTGCATTTGCATAAGTGGAGAATAAAATGCTCACACGCACAGATACAAACAAAACAAAGAAAGAAAGGAAGTAAGAAAGAAAGAAAAGAAAAAAAAAGAAAGGAAGGAGGGAAGAAAGAAAGACGGAAGGAAGGAAGGAAAAAGAAAGAGGGAAAGAAAGAAAGAAGGAAGGAAAGAAAGGAAGGAAAAAAACGAAGAAAAGGAAGAAAGAAAAGAAAGGAAAGAAAGAAAGAAAGAAAAAAGAAAGAAGGAAAGAAAGGAAGAAAGAAAGACAGAAAGAAAGAAAGAAAGAAAGGGACAGAACCAAAGCAAACAGACAGGGGAGGGGGGTGCATTTTTCATAAATTATTGTATCATATGGCTCCCCCGCACTCAAATTTTGCCAGACACTCCTTCTGCAAGTGGGCACACGTCGATTGTGTCTGGAAGTGAGTTCATGCGAGGCAGCGCTTTTGTGATCATGAAAACGTGTTTGCAATCTTCTGCTATTTTGGACGTGTAGTGTTCCATATCGAAACTGTCTATTCAAACTTCGGGGCCGATTTTCCCTGACAGAGTTTATACATTTTACAAAATAATAGTGCGGACTCCTAGTTACATTTGTTTGAAAATGTATCTTTGTCTGGATGTCAGTAGCAAAACACAGAACGACATTACCTTCACATCGTGTAGGTACCTGCTGACATCGGAAGTAGACCGGAAGTCTTTGATACTGTTATGGATCGGCCGCGACATGACTAGATCCTAACCGATATCCAGACCTTACCAGCGCATAAGGTTTTGTGCAGGCTCAGGGAGCCTTACTGGCTGATTTGGGTGGAGCGCATATGGCATTGTCCGTGTGCCATGAATCCCCCCTGAACAAACTACAAACTCCAAACTCCAGAACTGGATTCCGTAATAAATATTATAGTGGCCTCCGACTCCAGAGTTGGAGCGAAGAGTGGGGAAAAATAAGCTCTTGCTAGAGCCCTGGACAAGCCGCAGAACTCTTGCAGGAGCCTGCGAGAGCGAGAGCTTAGTGTCTCCTCAGCGCCGGAGGGAGAGAGTGGGACCAACTCCGACAGAGAAGCGGAGCTCAACTCGGCGGTAGTGCCAGCCCCTGGCACTAAAATGTGCAGGCACGGGGCTGGGGTAGACTGACTATCTGCGGGTACTGTAGGATACGGGGAGCTAAGCCTTGAGTCTCATCTCGTTATTGTTTTTGTTGTTTAAAGCCCAGCTGACTGCGTAGAGCCATGTCAGGTTTATAACTGTTTTTAAGCACATACAAAACTTTAAAAAAGAAAAGAAAATTAAGTACACATATCAATGCATTCGCGCACATAATCCAAGGACATGCCCCTGGCGTTGACCACTCCGTCCACTTTATCGTACAGGGGATTTAACAAACATACCTGAATACTAATTTAAACATAAGTGAGGACACAAAAACATATGTAAAAATGGGGATAGATTACCTCAAATTGCTTCCACATATCTCACTTCCCTAGAGCCAAAAAGGCTTTT
>JAPXFY010001573.1:7500-10000 GCA_030674185.1 Monoplex corrugatus | reverse complement strand
GATGAAAAGGGGCGATATGGCATCCAGTTGATGCCAGGTTCAATGGAAATATTCGTTCTTCTTTTTGCAGATGATGGAGCCCTTCTGTCAACAACACCAAATGGTTTGCAAAACCAGTTAAGAGTCTTGCAGACATACTGTGCCAGCATGAAACTGGAAGTTAATCTTGAAAAAACTAAGGTTATGGTTTTCAGAAGAGGGGGCTTCTTAGGACGACATGAACAATGGTTTTACAAAGGGACACAATTGGAAGTAGTTAGTAAATATTGTTATCTGGGGTTCAGTTTCACGACAATGATTAGCACCAAGGCCGGCACAGAACATTTGGTGACAAAAGGTAAAAAAGCAACTTTGCTATTAAACAGGACTTTTCAAAAATATAAAGACATGACTATAGAAACTTTCTTCAAGTAGTTTGATGCAAAAATTCAACCTATTTTGTTGTATTCTTCTGAGATATGGGGACTTAACAGACTCGAGCATATAGAGAAAGTACATTTGGTATCGTGCAAATGACTGTTGGGTGTTCCAGTCAGGACACCTAACAAGATGGTATATGGGGATTTGGGAAGATATCCTCTTTATGTCAACTCCTCAACTACCTGTCTTAGATATTGGTTTAAATTACTGGAAATGAATCCAAATAGGTTACCTTATAAGGCTTACCAAATGTTAGTGGAACTTGACAGGGCTGGTAAAGAATGCTGGGCTTCAAAAATAAGGGAAATTTTGTGTGAAACGGGATTTAATATCGTGTGGCTGCAACAAGGTGTTGGTGATGTAAAAGCCTTTTTGCGTGTATTTAAACAGAGACTTGTAGACTTATATATTCAAGAATGGTCTGGGTCACTCAGAGACAGAGATAGGTATGAAAGCTACAGATCATTTAAGACTATCTTTGAAAAAGAGAAGTTCATTGACTCTATTGATATATACTGTTTCAGAGTTGCCCTTTCACAAATAAGGTTGAACGTTTTACCGCTAAACAATAATATAAATAGATACAGTGAATCTGATCAAGAAAAGGTGTGTCCATTTTGCAGGACAGAATCTGAAAACGAAGAACACTTATTATTTAGATGTTCCACTTACGCTGATCTCAGGGCGAAATTTTTAAAGGATTTAGTCAGCATGCCTATGTGCATACTGCTCCAATCAACAAATAGCCACCGAAGTCACAGCGTATCCAGATACGTTTTCCACGCCATGAATAGGAGAACAACATTGTTAAAAGGAGAAGAAAAGTAAATAGTTATGTAGATACTAGCACTAGAATTTCAGACAATAATTAATTTCAATTGTAAAGAAGAAAAAAATGTTTATTTGAATATGAAAGGGGTGCTCATATAGAGACACATGTGCATAGGTGCCTGTGTATTCACATTGACGTTGGTGTACTTATGTGCATATATAGGTGATAGTATCTACATTATGTATATGTGTGGATACATATGTATATATATCTATGTGTGTATATATGTATGAGTGATTATGTATGTGTGTCGTGTATATAGATGTGTATGTGTGTATGTGCGTTTATACATAATCTTCAATTCAGTCTATGGCCTGAACCATTGCTGACCGCCGAAGATTGAGTTATCTCTGAACTAAAAGATGCACGAAGTGCTAAATATGCGTTGAATGATCATTTGGTATTGTCTCAATGTCAATTGTTTTGGTAAATGAATGACTGATCTGCGATTAGTCTGATTAATGGATTGGCATTATGAATGTCTGTTTTTGCCAATTAACCGACTGTTTTGGGGTCGAATTGCTCTTATGTCATATATTTCTTGGTTCACTTCATTGTACATTAAGTCCATTGATTGGTTTAGATTCACTGGTGAATAAATTGATAAACTGAACGCATAATTAGCTGACAACGGAATGATTATATAATTTGTTAATTGATGGCGATGGGTGGCTCACCGACTGATCGATTTATAGATTGATGGTTTTAGCTATTGATCGATCAGTGATTGAATTATGGAATGTATGGATGATTGATTCGCGTTATTTGAAGTAACGATTGCAAATTGATATATTGAACTCAGTTAAATTCTAGGTTATCTGGTCGATTAAGTCACTGGATGACTAATTAACTGGTTAAATGATTGATCGATTGATTGATTGAGAGAGGGAGTGATTACGTGAAGTGATTGTTACTGAAGTGATATCGATTGTACAGTTGGATGATGCATCTAACCCAGTCAATTGAAAGCTGATTTATCAGTTGATTCACGGGCTGAATGGCGGATTATTTGATTTATCAACTGGTAAATCAGTTGATTGATTGGTTAATTGATTGGTTGATTGATTGGTTGGTTGGTTGATCGATTGATGGATTGAGTGTTTATGTCAAGTACCTGTGGTTGAATATATTGATCAACTTTATGATCTCCGAAGGGTACAAGAAACGTCAGATCTGTGCACTAATTGAATGGTTTGTTTGTCTGATAGCCAGTTATTGTAAAATTGACAATTGGACGAATGATAAAGA
>JAPXFY010001573.1:0-2500 GCA_030674185.1 Monoplex corrugatus | reverse complement strand
TGACGGACTGAGAGAGGAAGTTTGTTCCAGGAGAGTGGACCAGAAACAGAGAAGGCTCGTGGACCATAGGTATTGAGCTTAGTGCGTGGAAAGCGAAAAGTCAGAGGATCGGAGGCAGAGCGGAGGGTACGTGAGGGAACATAGATCTCAAGTAGGCTTGACAGGTAATCGGGGGCTGCGTTATTGAGGCTTTTGTAGCACATGGTGTCTAGTTTGTACTGTATGCGCTTTGATACAGGGAGCCAGTGAAGTTGTGCCAGGAGAGGAGATATGTGATCAGCTTTTTTCTTTTTGAGTACAAGGCGTACAGCATTGTTTTGAATGCGCTGTAGGATGTGAATGGTGGAGGCAGGAAGACCAGACAGGAGTGAATTGCAATAGTCAATGCGAGACATTATGAAGGAGAGAACGAGTTTTGCAGTTGTTTCGACAGAGAGATACTTCCTGATCAGCCTTATACGATGGAGATGATAGTAGCAAGATCTGGCAGTTTGAGAAACAAAGTTGTTCATGGAGAGGGTAGAGTCAATGCAGACACCAAGGTTTTTAGCTGAATCAGAAATTGGGACTGATGTGTTACATAATGGGAGAGAAAGAGGAGGCAGCTGGGAAAGTTTCTGACGGGTGCCAATGAGGATAGCTTCTGTCTTGTCGTCATTAAGCTGAAGTCTATTGTGTGTCATCCAGTTCTTAATGTCCGAGTAACACTCAGTGGTGCGAGTCAACAGGCGCTGTATATTATCAGGTGAGTCACTATCTTGTAGTTGGGTGTCATCAGCATAGAAGTGGTGTTTTATAGAGTGGGAGTTGATGATGGTGGACAGGGGGGAGGTATAAAGAGTGAAAAGAACAGGGCCAAGGACAGATCCTTGTGGAACACCACAGGTCAGGTATGCAGGTTGAGAGTAAGTGCCATTGATGAGAACAGTTTGTTTTCTGTTTGATAAATACGAAGTGAAAAAGGAGAGAGCAATGTCAGAGATGCCAAAAGTATGATGAAGTCTAGAAAGGAGAATACCATGGTCAATGGTATCGAAAGCTGCAGACAGATCAAGGAGTGTGAGGAGAGAGACTTTGCCAGTATCAGTTGCAAGGAGGAGATTGTTGAGAATGTGTAGTAGGGCAGTTTCAGTGCTATGGCACTGGCGGTAGGCTGACTGGAAAGGATTGAGGAGATTGTTGGCAGACAGGTGAGAGTTCAGCTGGTTGAGGACGACTTTTTCAAGGAGTTTTGACAAGAAAGAGAGATTAGAGATAGGCCGGTAATTTTTCAGTTCATTTGGGTCTAAATTGTGTTTCTTGAGGAGAGGGTGAACAATAGCAGACTTGAAAGAATCTGGGACAGTTCCAGTTTGAAAAGAAGTGTTGATGATGTCAGTGATGAATGGGAGGAGAGTAGGGAGACAATCGGAGTAGAGAGAACCTGGAAGAGGATCCAGTTCGCAGGTTTTGACCTGCCAGCACGAAATCAGTCTTAACTAACATTTTGGGAATTTTGAGATATACATATCACTGGAAAGTGTACATTCTTCTGATTATTTTGGTACTTGAATAAAGCTTGTACTAAAAAAAATGTAGAAGTTATGTATGTTTAAAATCATTCAGTCATATGACAGCCATTTTCAGAAAATGGCCTCTAAAGTTTTTATGTACTCTCCTACACATTTTCCATAAATTTCTTTATTTGGCGGCTTTGACCCAGTTTGTTTCTAATTTTAGCTGTCATTATCTGAAAGGTGCACCAAAGAGCTTTCTGTCAGTATATTACATGTGGGAGCTCTGTACAGATTACGGTTCATAATAAGAGACAAAAATAAGTACTTTTGGTAGGAAATTGCATTCTTTCTGCTGCCATCAGTGCATGAAAATACCATTTGAAATTGGTTGATGATATTTTTTCAAGAAAAAACATTTCTGTGGGGGATAGATTAGTCTACAGAAATCAATTTTGAGAGTGTCAAAACACCCCAGATGGACCCTCAATCACCTTTTCAGCTTCTAGTGCTGTTCGACTGTCTGCGAGTTAAGACTGATTTCGTTGTGGGAGGTCACACACACATATATACACACACACACACACACACACACACACACACACACACATAATATATATATATATATATATATATATATATATATATATATAATCTTTGTTATTCTACACACATATTAAGAAACATACTTTAAAAAGGTGAACCCATAGCAGATACAGCGTGAGAGAAGTTATAAAAAATGTAATCGGAGATTGACTTTTATATGTCACTAGGCCAAGCCCCTGACAAACAAACAATCAAACACACACACTCACACACACACACAAACACACACACACACACACACACACACACACACACACACACACACACAAACACACACACACACACACACATACACACACATACACATACACACATACATACACACACATACACACACATACACATACACACATACATACACACACATACACATACATACACATACACGTACACACACATAC
>JAPXFY010001572.1:17500-30000 GCA_030674185.1 Monoplex corrugatus | reverse complement strand
AAAGGTATACCGCTTAGAGCGTATACGGTTTGCGCGCGTTTTCGTAGTTGCTATAATGCGCGCGTTGTCAAGTTGCCGCTATAATGCGCGCACTTTATTAACCGTGATGTGCGTATCTCTATAACCGCAATGCGCGCACTTCTCGCACGCACACACACACACACACACACACACACACACACACACACACACACATACACACACACACACACACACACACACACACACACACACACACACACACACACACACACACACACACACACACACGCCTTTTATCTGGAATCTGCGCACTTCTCGCACACACACATACACCGGCCACACACACACACACGTATGTCTTTTATCTGGAATCTGGATACAACTTTATTAAATTTTTAAAAAAGCACAGGAGTTTTGGTTATTATTATAATCAAGAAAGGAAAAACTAATATATTTCTGAAATCAGACAGCACACGCACGCATACAGGTATGGTTGGCACCGGCCGTTGGCATACATATTGTATTACACAATCCTAAAATCACACAATCATACATTACAACGAGCATAAGAATTCCAATAATATTAATATATCTCTCTCTGTGTCTCTCTCTCTCCCCGTCTCTCCCTCTCTCTGTCTCTGTCTCACCTAGCAACACACACAAAGTTTTTTCAGCCAACCTCCGTTCGCCTTCGCCAGCGCATAATAGCAACTAACAACTCTTAAAAAAACAACATACCATCTGAACGTCAGTTTGCCCATCCATTCACAGACATTGGGGTGCGCATGATAAAATCGGTGTGGTCAGACCCGACGTATGTCTACATCATCTAATCATATGGCAGCGGGAAGGTTTTTCCATGCCATTTGTTGGACGAACTGCTTTCGAGTGATGGTTCCACGTTCTCGACTTCTTTTTATATGGTTCATCTGTTGTCGCTTCAAACGTGCCTGTCGACTTGGTGGCCTCAATGGCATCACTCTGATCACTCCAGCACGGGCACTTATCGTGTTCATTTTGGTGTAGGAGCCCTTCTGAACGTCTTTCACTTTGTCCATCCATTCGCAGATATTGGGGTGAAAATGGTAGAATAGATCTGCGAAATGGCTGTGAAATGACTCCACATGCGTTTGTTGTGCGTGGAGCGTCCAAGTTTGGGTCTGCCCATAACTCAGATGGAAAGATTGCTTCGGAGTCGTCAGATCCAATGTATGTCCTCAGCATGTAATCGGCGAAAGCAGTACATCTCGCATCAGCCGGTGTGTCGTCCAGCATGTCAAAAGCAAAGCATTCTTCCACTTCGCCCGGCTCAATGAAGCTCAGGCCAAAGAATCTCTTCAGCCAGACCCCAATCTCCGAATCAGGTTTCTGATACTCGTCAGCCAAACCGAGTGATGCGATCTTTCTGTACCAGGCTTGGCTGAGATGAAAGTGACAACCTTTCACAGAAATGTTCGGCCACACCACTCTCACTGCTTGGTGGGAGGCTTTTTCAAAGTCCAGATGGATTTGTTCGAGTTCAAGCTCCAGATCATAGTCCAGTGCGATGGCTTTCACATGTCGAAACATTTCAATGTAAACTTGTTCTGTCTTTGACGACAAAAGAGCGTACACACAGGGTACGTAGGTATCAGCCTTGAGCGCATGCAGAGTGTACATTTGGAGAAAGTGCCGGGGACAAGTTTTAAATGTACCATCTCCAAAAACCCATGAGTCTCTATCACACAGCAGCACCATGTTGGACTTTGTTGTGATGATTATGATCCCCTTCTCTGCGTCGTTCACATGAATCATGTTTTCGTTTCTGCACGATCTCATGTCTTGCTCATCCACAATACTATGTGTCTCTGCGCGATCCTTAGGTAGTTTTGGCAACTGCTTTCGCAGCTCTTGATACACAGCCTTTCGGGCACGTTCCATGTCAGTGGAGTCGATGAGCTCGTTGTCTTGTGGCAGTTCCTGTCGCATTAGCTTGGCGGGACGTTCAAAGAGGTCATCGGCACCTCGCCGCTTGCACCGTTTGCGAAATTCGTCGACAGCCAGTTGCTTTTCATTTTTAACTTCATGGTCGGAGTGTTCCTTTGTGAATACGATGTTTTTGTTGTCGACGGTAGTTTTACATCTTGCATTGCAGTCTCTCTTTGTACATCTCCATGTCTTCGCTTTAGTGGATGTTCTGTCGAGTCTGTACATGTAGCCGTTAATCATAAGTGAAGGCTTGTTTCTGTTGGTGGTCGTAACGGTTACTTGGTCATCCATATTGCAGTTGAAGATGTAATGTGGCGAGGCAAGGACAATCTTCTGACATGCCGTACTTTTGCTGAATTAGTTGCTGAACATCTGCTCAGTCGTGACAGAAGAAAAAAGACTGACAACAAAACAACGGCATGCATGCTAGCATAGTACAAAATTTCCTGACGACTGAGATGATGTTCAGCGATTAACTCAGTGTGTGCAAAAGAAATGCCAAAGGTCAATGATCGCTTTCCGGTTGTTTAAGTGCGCGCATAACGGCTGTGCAATTGACGGTGAAACACGCGCTTTCCGGTTGTGGAAAACGCGCGCAAAAAGGCGCGCGCATTACAGCGGTGCGCGCAAAACGGCAACTCTGACCGCTTATGGGTGCCCAGGTGGCTGGGCATTGGACAGTGATGGTAATGATAAATTTGCCCTAAAACAAATTGTGTGATCGTACGTATGGGAAAGATGTTTGAATACATTTTAAACTTGAAAGATAATTGTGAGCTCGGGGTTTAACTGCTTTTTTTTTTTTTTTTTTTTTTTTACAAATTAAGTTCGGATTTTTGTTTTTTACGTGGTGTTAGCACTGATATGGTTTTCATAGTCGGCTGTCCCCCTGTGAGGTTGCCGGGGGCTCTTTCAGTATAAATAGTAACTCCATCTTCTGGAAATTCTGTGTTAGAAATTTTCTCTTTTCTGTCACTCTCTTTGTTTCTGCCTTGTTCCTTTGCTTTGTCATTTGTTCCTATCATTTTCTGCCTTGATGGTCCATTCGCCTGTATGTGTTCGATAAAGTCTTACGTACTTTCTCTTAGGATTGATATTTGGGTAAACATATTGAGTGCATTTTTGGCTTTAGGGAATGAGATGTGCGGAAGCAATTTTAGGTCAGTTTGAGGCCAGTTTTTGTGTATGTTTTAGTATCCTTAGTTATGTTTAAATTTGTATTCAGGTTTGTTTTTTAAATCCCGTGTGTGATAAATTGGACAGAGTGGTCAACGCCAGGGGCATCTCTTCAGATTGTGCTCGCGATTACATTGATATGTATACTTAATTTCTTTTCCTGTTGAAGTATTGTATGTTGAAACGGTTATAGCCCTGATATGGCTCTACGGAGTCGGCTGGGCTTTAAACAAAACGAACAATAACAAGAACTACGCCAACCAGACCCTTTTCTATTCAAATTCTTCCCAGAAACTGGCGGCATCATGGCATCAATCACCCGGCTAATCTGGAGCACTGTGATTTTATTACAACATCAAAGCATTATAGGAATCGAGAACCTTATTGGTCGTGAGCTCTCCATCCTGGAAAAATATCTCTTTGGCGAAATCAAAGACTCAGACTACAAAGGGGGATATATTTCAAGGAATTTATCCCAAAGACCAAACGGAAAGAACTCCTGATTAAACTTACGGCGAAGAAAAGACAGTAATAACTGGTGGGATGATTCAGGTGACTGTGACGTACTTGCTGATTTACTACCCATGTTCAAAACAAATGCAAAAGCCTACACTCAAGCAAACAGGAACCAGAAAAACACGAAAATACAATCGGAACGCGTATTTGATAAAACAAGACAACACAGGCGCAATTTTTCGGCCAACGCGTATTTGATAAAACAAGACAAGACAGGCTCAATTTTTCGGCCAACTGGCCTTTGTCACGCGTGAATGTAAGATCACAAATAAACACCAAATACAAAATTAGGAGAAAAGGACTGAAACTTTTCTGCTGCTTCGTTCAGTAGCAGAAGAGGACTAAATGAAATCGCAGTGTGTTTGTGAGTAATGTTAAGAAGTGGGGAGAGGGGCGGCAAATATGATGTCAGAGGGGAGGTGAGATGAATTTTGCAATTTGAAAAGTGGTCACTACCCATGTTTCTATTGGTAAGTGGAGCAGCAACGACGGTTCTCCGCTCTTGTCTATTTTGGGCCAGCTTTATATAGTAACCCAGGTGTTTTCAGGGCCTTGAGGTTTCCTTTTATTGTTCGTCATCCCCCCCCCCCCACCCCCGTGGGGATGCCGGGGGCTCTTTCAGTATAAACAGTGTCCCCACCTTCTGGAAATTCTGTGCTAGAAATTTCCTCTTTTCTGTCACTCTCTTTGTTTCTGCCTTGTTCCTTTGCTTTCTGATATTTCTTCCTATCATTTTCTGCCTTGCTGGTTCATTCACCTGTATGTCTTCGATAAAGCCTTAATACTTTTTCTAATTATTGATCATTGGGTACATGTATTAAGTGCATTTTAGGCTCTAGGGAGGTGAAATATGCGGAAGCAATTTTAGGTAATTTATGCCTGCTTTTATGTATGTTTTGGTATGTTTAAACTTGTATTCAGGTGTGTTTTTCAAATCCTCTGTGTGAGAAATTGGACGGAGTGATCAACGCCGGGGGCATGTCTTAGATAATGTGCGCGAATGCATTGATATGTGTACTTAATTTTCTTTTTGTTTTAATTTCCTGTTGAAGTTTTGCATGTTTTGCAGCGGTTATAGTCCTGATATGGCTCTACGCAGTCGGCTGGGCTTTAAATAACAATATTGTTCGTCGTCAGATGTTCTTGGGTCTTCCTGTCTTACTTTCTTCCACGGGTGTTCAGTGAAGGGCAGTCTCCTTAAAGAACCTCTTCCGAGACGTCCCTCCTTTGATTGACTGGCCTGAGTGTAAGTGGTTACCTGAAAGAAATTCTCCCATCAGCTTCAGGGAACCGCCAGAAAGAGATGTAGGTTACAAATGGGTCAAATATCCTACACTCATTCGTACCTTTTAAAAAATGTTTTTCTTTAATCGCATTTTAGATTTGGAAGGTTAACAGTGATCATGGTTTTTAACTGTTGTCTTTTATCTTAACGGGGAGGGGGGGGGGGTTGACGTGGTGTTAGCCTGATATGGCTCTAGTAGTCGGCTGGGCTATAAGCAATATGAACTGAACTGAAAAATCACCGTGGTGTGTACCATGTGACGAGCCGTTGAGCTTCAGACACCTTCTTGAATGCTGGGACTTTACAATGTGAGACATAAGCACTGCACGGCGGACTCCTTCCGAGACGTCCCTCCTGATGCAATTTTCCAGTTTTTACAAGAGATCGATAGATTTCACCTGATACGAGTTTACGTCTGTTTTTCTTCAGTTGCGTTTTAAACTTGCAAGGTTAACGGTGAGCATGGCCATTGAGCATCAGACACCTCCTCCTCGATTGCTGGGACTTGTGGGATGTGAGACAAAAGCACTACACGGCGAACTCCTTAAAGAACCTCTTCCGAGACGTCCCTCCTGTTGCAATTTGCCAGTTCTTACAAGAGATCAATATATTTCACCTGATCTGATTTTACATGTGTTTTTCTTTAATTGCGTTTTAGATTTGCAAGGTTAACGGTGAGCATGGTTTTAAACTGTTGTCTTTTATCTTAACCTGGTTGTCGTTTTTGACGTGGTGTTAGCCCTGATATGGCTCTAGTAGTCGGCTGGGCTATAAGCAGTATGAACTTAAACGTGGTGTTAGCCCTGATATGGCTCTAGTAGTCGGCTGGGCTATAAGCAATATGAACTTGAACGTGGTTTTTAGCCCTGATATGGCTCTAGTAGTCGGCTGGGCTATAAGCAGTATGAACCAGAACTGAGTGAAAATGGTTGAAGCTGGGAGGGGCGGGGGTGGTGTGGGGAGGGGGAAAGGGAAGAGACGAGAGATGGAAAACAATTCTTCATGTTAGCAATAGATCGATCCACTATTTGACCCGTGCTCTTGAATGTCATTGAGCTTTTGTGAGCCTCCAGCAAGTTTGCAAAAAAAGAACAGCTCCAAATACATGTTGTTCGATAACTGCTGTAACAGAGGATGTGGGAAACATAATAAGTCATCTGGGGAATGAGATGTCATCATACTCTGTGTGATATGATGCCCTCAAAGAAAGAAATACGAAGGTTTTCAGGAAATGTTCTTCCCTCAAAGTGCTAGTGTGAGTGCTAGTTTTTTTCAGAAGAGAAGTAACAAAACAAGTACACACGCACGCACGTGAACTTATGAACTTAGCTCGTGGTGACTTGTAAACGTATGTATCGGCAAGTTCTTAACGGTCCACAGCGTTGATGCAATCATTTCTTTCTTTTTTGTATATCTAAAAATCTATCCAAAAACCTCTAGGAAAATCTTTTGAACACCTAGTTGAAGAAGTGCCAGACACACAATAAAAACAATCTTGATTCGACTTCTTGTTTTATTGGTTTCTTGTTCAGTTGCTCATTCCGACATCAGCGTCCCGGAAGCGTCATTACGTATCTATCTGAGTGACGTCATAATTCAGCTTCATTTACGTAAGTCGTACATATACAATTATAATAATCTACATCTTCCTTCTCCAAAAAAATTTTTTTTTTTTTTTTTTTTTTTTGAGCTAAGTTGAGCAAGTTGAATGAAAACGATTTACTGTCCAAAGTGTTTCCTTAGAGCCAAAAGAAATAATGCAAACAAAAAAATTCAAATTTTTTTTTTTTTTTTGAAAAACATTCACGCAAATGTCTTGATTTCTTTTCATGTTCATCTTCCTTCCTGCAAGAGAAAAAGTATAAATAACCAAAGAATAAACAGCAAAATGTCACATCAAGCACTGGTAGATGGCCCGACATCACTTAGTCAAAGTATTTGGGGTTGGGCTTCACAACTCTACCGGCACGGGTCACCACGGGCTGGGGCTGCAAGGCGGTCGGTGCTGGACCTGAAAGCTTGGCTGGTGGGGTACCTGGTGTAGTGGCCGGCACAGAACCCGGTGTCGTGTGCGCGATTGGACCTGGTGTCTTGTTGGTGGCACCGGCTGGACGAGGCATGGAACAGGTTGGAGCGGGAGGTGCTGGGGAGGGGAACAGCTGCACTGGGGTGAACCTGCTTCGTGGCACATTGGCAAACTGAGGGGTGAGAGGAGTGGGGGCAGACAATGGGCGGGTAACGACAGCAGCGGGAGGCGGCGACGAGGCTGGCTGCTGTTTAAAGGGTGCAGGGAATGGGGGTCGCACACTACCTGGACCTCCAAGATTGTCACGAGGTAGCGTGGTGAGGGCTTGCGGAACCTGTGGTTTGGGCTCCTCGACGGGGAGAAGGTGACGTCTGTTGCGCACGTAGTCAGCGCCATCTCGCAGAAGAAGTAGTGCCAGTCACACAATATAAACAATCTTGATTCGACTTGTTTTATTGGTTTCTTGTTCTGTTGCTCATTCCGACATCAGCGTCCCGGAAGCGTCATTACGTATCTATCTGAGTGACGTCATAATTCAGCTTCATTTACGTAAGTCGTACATATACAATTATAATAATCTACACTAGTTTTACAGACACACAGACACAGGCACAGACAAGCAAGCAGACAGACAGGCAGGCAGGCAGGAAGGCAGGCAGACAGGCAGGCAGACACTCCCCCAACACACACGTACATACACACGCACGCACACACGCAGGCACACACGCGTATGTGTTCGCAGGGAGGTTGAAAAACCGAATTCTCGCGTAAAGCGTGAACTTAACACACTCACTCTCTCTCTCTTTCTCTCTCTCTCTCTCTCTCTCTCTCACACACACACACACAGACAGACGCACACACACACACACAAACGTGCACGCGCACGCACACACACACACACACACACATATACAAGACAAAAAAGAAAACGGGGTTTTCCTTGGTAAAAATTTATAGAAAAACCCAAATTGGTATCTACACTCTGTGGGTAATCAACTGTTTATAACACACACACACACACACACACACACACACACACACACACACACACACACACACACACACACACACACGCACACACACGCACACACACACACACGCGCGCACACACACACACGCACACAACCTCAAAATGACAATTATGTCAACGAGTTATCACCACATTAAAAGTTCAAAGAACACTCTAACTGCCGATCAAGAGGTTTGGTGGGTTTATTCTTCTGTGTAGTGTTCAAAAGTCTAAAATTTCAATGGAGTGATATAAAAAACATGTTCGAAAAGTTTGCCATTATGTATGCCCATCCTCTCTCTCTCTCTCTCTCTCTCTCTAAAAATTTCAAATATTGTAAGGCAGTCTTTGTCGATTGTATGCGTGCGTGAGTGCGCGTTGATTTGAATAGTCAATATTTGGCGCCGTATAAACATTGTAATAGAATAGAATTGAATTAATCGGTTTTTTGTTTTGTTTCGTATTTTCGTTTCTCAGTTCACTAATGATGATGATGATGATGATGATGATGATGATGATGATGATCATCATCACCACCATGATGATGCTGATTGTTGTTATTGTTGTCATCATCTTTATCTTCATCATCATCATCATCATCCTTCTCCTTAAACATAGTGAACTCGAAATGAAGAAACTATAGATATAGACAGTTAAAACAAGGTCCAAAGACACATTCTCTGTCTGTCTGTCTGTCTCTGTCTCTGTCTGTCTGTCTGTCTGTCTCTATCTCTGTCTCTGCCTGCCTGCCTGCTTTTTTTTCTCTGTCTGTTTGGGTGTCTCTCTCTCCATCCCTTTGTCTTTCGCTTTCTCACCCTCTGTCCCTCCCAACCTACCACTTCGCCCCATTTCTCTCGCTCTCTCTCTCCCTCTCTCTCCCTCCCTCTCTCCCTCCCTCTCTCTCTCCCCTATCTCTCTCTCCCTATCTCTCTCTCCCTCTCTCTCCCTCTCTCTCCCTCTGTCTCTCCCTTTCTCTCCCTCTATCTTTCCCTCTCTCTTTCTCTCCCTCTCTATCTCCCCCTCTCTCACTCTCCCTATCTCTCTCTCCCTCTCTCTCTCCCTCTCTCTCCCTCTCTCTCTCCCTCTCTCCCTCTCTCTTTCCCTCATCCTCTCTATCCCTCTCTCTTTCTCTCTCTCTCTCTCTCTCTCACACACACACACACAGACAGACGCACACACACACACACAAACGTGCACGCGCACGCACACACACACACACACACACACACATATACAAGACAAAAAAGAAAACGGGGTTTTCCTTGGTAAAAATTTATAGAAAAACCCAAATTGGTATCTACACTCTGTGGGTAATCAACTGTTTATACACACACACACACACACACACACACACACACACACACACACACACACACACACACACACGCACACACACGCACACACACACACACGCGCGCACACACACACACGCACACAACCTCAAAATGACAATTATGTCAACGAGTTATCACCACATTAAAAGTTCAAAGAACACTCTAACTGCCGATCAAGAGGTTTGGTGGGTTTATTCTTCTGTGTAGTGTTCAAAAGTCTAAAATTTCAATGGAGTGATATAAAAAACATGTTCGAAAAGTTTGCCATTATGTATGCCCATCCTCTCTCTCCTCTCTCTCTCTCTCTAAAAATTTCAAATATTGTAAGGCAGTCTTTGTCGATTGTATGCGTGCGTGAGTGCGCGTTGATTTGAATAGTCAATATTTGGCGCCGTATAAACATTGTAATAGAATAGAATTGAATTAATCGGTTTTTTGTTTTGTTTCGTATTTTCGTTTCTCAGTTCACTAATGATGATGATGATGATGATGATGATGATGATGATGATGATGATGATGATGATGATGATGATCATCATCACCACCATGATGATGCTGATTGTTGTTATTGTTGTCATCATCTTTATCTTCATCATCATCATCATCATCCTTCTCCTTAAACATAGTGAACTCGAAATGAAGAAACTATAGATATAGACAGTTAAAACAAGGTCCAAAGACACATTCTCTGTCTGTCTGTCTGTCTCTGTCTCTGTCTCTCTGTCTGTCTGTCTCTATCTCTGTCTCTGCCTGCCTGCCTGCTTTTTTTTCTCTGTCTGTTTGGGTGTCTCTCTCTCCATCCCTTTGTCTTTCGCTTTCTCACCCTCTGTCCCTCCCAACCTACCACTTCGCCCCATTTCTCTCGCTCTCTCTCTCCCTCTCTCTCCCTCCCTCTCTCCCTCCCTCTCTCTCTCCCTATCTCTCTCTCCCTATCTCTCTCTCCCTCTCTCTCTCCTCTCTCTCCCTCTGTCTCTCCCTTTCTCTCCCTCTATCTTTCCCTCTCTCTTTCTCTCCCTCTCTATCTCCCCCTCTCTCACTCTCCCTATCTCTCTCTCCCTCTCTCTCTCCCTCTCTCTCCCTCTCTCTCTCTCCCTCTCTCCCTCTCTCTTTCCCTCATCCTCTCTATCCCTCTCTCTTTCTCTCCCTCTCTTTCTCTCCCTCTCTCTCTCCCTCTCTCTCCCTCTCTCTCCCTCCCTCTCCTCTCTCTCTCTCTCTCCCTCTCCTCTCTCTCGCTCCCTCTCCTCTCTCTCTCCCTCTCTCTCTCCCTCTCTCTCTCCCTCTCTCTCTCACTCTTTCACTCCCTCTCTCTCTCTCCATCCCTTTCTCTTTCGCTTTCTCTCCCTCTCTTCCTCCCAAACTACCACTCCCCCCCCCCCCCTTTCCCCTACTTCACCAAGGCCACTTTCATAACGGTTGTTTTCATAACTGCTGCTGACCATTACCTGGTAAATGCAAAAACGGAATGAAATGGAACCTTGTTCCCTACGGTGTAGATGGAAATACACAAGCCATCTGTCCCGTCTACCATTGTTAATCCATGTGTATGTAAGGAAGTAGGACACAAGAGATGGAACCGAAATTAATATTCTTGACCTTCAAGTTTTTGAAAAATCGATTTGTTTACATTGTCCATTTATTTATTTATTCATTTGCTTATGTATTAATGTATTTTATGCGTTTATTTATTCACGTCTTTATCCGTTTACCCCCATGGGGATGCCGGGAGCCTTTTCCGTATAAATAGTATCTTCACCTTCTGGAAATTCTGTGCTAGAAATTTCCTCTTTTCTGTCACTCTGTTTGTTTCTTTCATCGTCCTTTGCTTTCTGTCATTTCTTCCTGTCATTTTCTGCCTTACTGGTCCATTCACCTGTATGTGTTCGGTGAAATCTTACACATTTTCTCTTAGGATTAGTAATTGGGTACATGTATAGAGTGCATTTTTGGATCTGGGGAAGTGAGATGTGTGGAAGCAGTTTTGGGTGATTTGTGCCTGTTTTATGTATGTTTTGGTGTCCTAAAGTTATGCTTAAATTTGTATTCAGGTATATATTTTTGATTTCCTGTGTGGACGGAGTGTTCAACGCCATGGGCGTCTCCTTGGATTATGTGCACGAATGCATTGATATGTATGCCCAATTTTCTTTTCCGTTTTGGTCCTGTTTAAGAAATGTGCATATTTTGAAATGATTATAGCCATGTTATGGCTCTACACAGTCGGCTAAGCTTTAAACAAAAATAACAATAACAATCTGTTCACCTGTGTTTTTTTTTTTTAAAGTTTCTTTCTTTCTTTTCTTTTTTCTTTCTTTTTCTTTCTTTTTTTTCTTTTTTTTCCTTTCTTTTTTCTTTCTTTCTTTTCTTTCTTTCTTTCTTTCTTTACTTATTTCCTTGTTTTGCTTTCGTGGGCTGCAGCTACCACATCCTTTAATTATTTGTTTGGTTCTTGTTGTTGTTGGTTATGATTTTGGTTTTTTATTATTCTTTACCTTGTCATGAAACCAGCCATACCTCATTTTCCGCGGGTGTTCCAGCAGGGTGGGTGGGTGGGTGGGTGTTGTTTGCTTGTTTCCATAACTCCACCAAAGACTGAAACGGCACACATTATCCTTAATGTACCTCGCTAATGTTCCTGAAGGCGAGGTCACACGAAAGGGGTTTCAGGCAACAAAGGTTTACGCTTACGTTGAACTTATAAGATGGGCAAAATCTCGTGTACTCTTCTTCACCCACCTAGCGATGCTGAAGCAGATTCGAATTCAGATCGTCCACTGTTCACGGTTAGTACGGTTTTTAACTGTTGTCTTTTCTCTTAACTTAAGCGGGTCGTTGTCGTTTTTGACGTGGTGTTAGCCCTGATATGGCTTTAGGAGTCGGCTGGGCTATAAGTAATATGAACTTGAAACTAGATCGTCCACTCGACTGTCGCTTATAAATGTTAAAGTGAACTAAGCTAACTGATTTGTGGGCCCTGGTTTTGTCCCTTTGTGTACTATATTTGTATGCTCAAACGCTCTCTCTCTCTCTCTCTCTCTCTCTCTCTCTCTCTCTCTCTCTCTCTCTCTCTCTCTCTCCTACCATTCAACCTTGCCACCTCCCATTTTTTTCATTGTAGTTTGTCTGGGTACAAATTGAAGACTAAAGAGCGGCTGGTCCTAACATAAGGCTGATGGCATGCGTTTTGTGGCCTGTAATGACACTGGG
>JAPXFY010001572.1:0-2500 GCA_030674185.1 Monoplex corrugatus | reverse complement strand
ATCCTGTACTGCCAACCGTGCTAGCAAAGCAAAAACTTAACCCTTTGATTCTCTCACCCTATCCACCAGCTTTCTGCAGGAAGTTGATGGGTATGGTGAGGGAATTAAAGGGTTAAGTTTCTGCAGTTGGTGGACAGGGTGCGGGAGTCAAAGGGTTTGACAACTATCACAAATTCTAAATTTTTTTAACCTTTTCCATCTGCTCTCTACCCTCCCCGTCTTTTCTTTTTTGGGGAGGGGGACATTTTATTTTCAGTAGAATGCTGAAAGCTCAACTATGCTGACCAGGTCAAAGGCCATGGTCAGATCGACGAAGGCGATGTACTGTAGAGGTGCTTGTGCTGTACTCTGCATTTCTTCTGTAGTTGGCGAAGGGAAAAAATCATGTCCACTGTGAAGCGTTCTGATCGGAAGAAATGCTCAGCTTGCTTTTGGAGACGCGCTAGCACGACTCGGGCGTACAGTTTGCCCACGATGTTTAGTAGGGAAATGCCCATATGGATGAACCAGCGCTTCTCTCCAACACTGACATGTAGGAGCTGCAGGAAGTGTTCTTGCAGTGCTTGATGAGGTCTGAGGGGAAGCCATCATTACCAGGTGATTTTCCACAGGCCAAGCTGCTAGATCTAATTGCCTTTTGGAATTTTTGTAATGTTGGTTTAGCATCTAGCTCTTCCATGATGGGCAGAGGTTTGATGGCATCGAGGGCTGAGGTGGCAACGAAGTTCTCCTTGGAGTATAGCTCTGAGTAGTGTTCCACCCATCTCTCCATCTGCTTCTTTTTCAGTGATCGCTTCCCCACTGGTGGATCTAAGAGGGACCGTTCTGCTCCATACTGGACCAAGAGCTGTCTTGATGCCTTCATACATAACTCTTATTTTGTCTGTAGCTGTTGTTGTCTGGATGTCGTCACTGAGTTGTTGCCAGTATTCGTTGGCACATCTTTTTCCTGTCTGCTGCACTTTGCTCCTGGCACCTCTGAGTACTTGCAGGGATTTCTATCTCGGTGAGTGCTTCTATTCAGCAAGGGCAGCACGCTTTGCTTCAGTAACGGGGGTCATCTCACTGGACTTGGCTTTAAACCAGTCGTTGTTCTTGGAGGTCTTCCTCCCAAAGGTAGCCATGGCTGTGTTCTGAATGGTCCCATTTTTCAGAGGCAGAATTGTGCGCTAGATCTGTGAATAAAGCATCTCTGAGAGACTTGTCAAATTTCTCAAATTTCTCTGGGTATTGCACCTTGGCGGTGTCAGTGCGAGGCTTCTCCTCTTGTTTGGTATGGTGGAGCTTCTTGGGTTGTAGCCTGATCTTACAACACGCTAGTGAGCGGTCTGTGTCACAGTCTGCATCATGGTATGTGCGGATGAGAAGTACAAACTTGAGGCTTGCTCGTCTGACAATGAGCATGTCCAGTTGGTGCCAATGCTTTGATTGAGGATGTCTCCATGACACTTCGTGTTGAGGTTTCGTCTGGAAGTAAGAGTTGGTCACGCAGAGGCCATGATAAGAACAAAGCTTCTGTAGGCGCTGCCCATTTCCACTGATTTTGTCAGCTCTGAGATGTCCCAGGCATGAAAATCAAGAGTCGTGATCGGCACCCACTCTGGCGTTGAGTCGAGTCGTCAAGCAGGACAAGGTGTTCTTTGCTAGGGATATTCTTAATAACGTCATTGAGGTTAGCGTAGAACTTGTTCTTTGCCTCTGGTGTAGATTTGAGGGTAGGAGCACAGGCGCTGATAAGAGTGACTGGGCCGTCAGACGTATGGAGATGGAGAGTCAGCAAGCATTCAGATACTTTGTCACCTCGGTCAACCATTTTCAGCAGGGAGTTCCTGACAGAAAATCCAGTTCCTTGTTCTCTGTGCTTCTCAGCACTCTTTCCTTGCCGGAAGGTGTAAGTCTTTCTCCTTGAGCGTGCCTGAGCCAGCTACGAGCGTTTCTTGCAAGGCGGCTATGTCTACCTGTAGTCTCAGGAGCTCGAGTTGATGACAGCTGTCTTTTTTGCATCGCTGATGTCTTGGGGGTTCTCTGATAGCCCTGTTGTCATTGTACGCGTGTTTCAACGTCCCAGTTTGAGAGCTGGCCTCTTTGTTTTATGTTTGGTTTTCTTTCTTTCTTTTTTTTTTTTTACCTTGGGAAGGTTTTGCAGTCTGCTTGTCGGTAATTTCCTAATCTCCAAGCACCTAATGGAGGAGGCAGACTGTGGTGGGGCAGCATCTATTTGGCTGGGGGCTGTCCAGCTTAGGTGGGCGGTAGCTGTCCAGAGAGATCGGAGAATCTCTCCCACCGTCGGAAGCAGTCCCTGGCGCTACACTGTACGCCAATTGAGCTGTAGCCTACGATCGTATAGGCGGTAGACTGCTGCTTCCTCCATCATTTCGACACCATGAGGTGAAGCTGGAGTGACCTCTCCAGAGCGCAAGCCAGGGCGGGGTGACATGGAATACAACTGTTGCCCATGCAGCAGGTACCCCCTCTCCACACTGTTGATGGCACCAAAGGA
>JAPXFY010001571.1:0-34850 GCA_030674185.1 Monoplex corrugatus | reverse complement strand
GGGGGAGAGAGAGAGAGAGGACAGAGAGAGAGAGAGAGACAGACAGAGACAGAGAGACAGAGAAAGACAGACACACAGAGAGAAACAGAGACAGACAGACTGGCAGAGAGTATGCATACACGCACGCACGCACACACACACACACACGCACACACCACCACACACAGGGACAAGAAGGACAAACACAAAGACAGACACACAGACACACACACATCAAATCAAAACACACACACACACGCCCTTTCTTGCCTCCCAAAAGCCGGTGAGAACGAGAAGAAAAAAAAAAAAAAAAAAAAGAGCCAGCTAAGCGTTTCTCTTCTCGGTGTGTGCAGGTCAGGTAGAAACAGCCCAAAGAAAGGGATGAATGACCAGGAACACACACACACACACACACACACACACACACACACACACACACACACACACACACACACAGAGAGAGAGAGAGAGAGAGAGAGAGACAGACAGACAGACAGACACTGAGACAGAGAGACAGGCACACACACACATAGACATTTACACACAAGACACACACCCACAGACAGATACAGAGAGAGAGGGGGGAGAAAGAGAGAGTGAGAGAGGGAGGGAGGGAGGGAGGAGAGAGGTAGAAGAGATACAGGTACACACACGCACATACATACATACATACATACAAAGGCAAATAAACAAAACAAAACAAAAAAAAAAGAAAGAAAAGAAAAGAAAAGAAAAAAAATAAGGTCAGGGTTGTGTCCCTTTGAGGTGGGACAGTGGAATGCCGATAGACTGCTCTCCCCTGTTTTTCTACCTTCGGCAGATCTCGACAACAATCGGCTTCTAAGCTCCGGAAAGCATAGCTCACGATCCGGTATTGTCTGTGTTAAACAACGGGGCCATCTGTTCTGCATCTTTGATCTAGTGCTCTCTCTCTCTCTCTCTCTCTCTCTCTCTCTCTCTCTCTCTCTCTCTCTTCTCTCTGTGATGTACGAAGTGGTAGTATAATATGTACTCAACTGCCGGTATCACATTCGGTTATGTTCAACTAATCTCTCTCTGTCTGTCTGTCTGTCTGTCCATCTGTCTCTCTCTCTCTCTCTGTCTCTCTCTCTCACTCTCTCTCTGTCTGTCTGTCTGTTCGTACGACAGACACGTATCTCTCTGTCTCTGTCTCTCTCTCACTCTCTCTGTCGCTCTCTGTGTTCGTACGACAGACACGTATCTCTCTCTCTGTCTCTCTCTCTGTCTCTCTCTCTCTGTTCGTACGACAGACATGTATCTCTCTGTCTCTGTCTCTCTCTCTCGCTCTATCTCTCGCTCTCTCTCTCACACACACTCTCTCTCTCTGTTCGTACGACAGACATGTATATCTCTGCCTCTCTGTCTCTCTCTCTCCCCCCCCCCCTCCTCTCTCTCTCTCTCTCTGTCTGTTCGTACGACAGACACGTACTGTGTTGTGATGTGAGAGGTGTCTCCGTCCGTGCAAGGGTGGGAGTGTGTTTTTTAGTGGCTGTGCCGGCAGGGGACGGTTGACAGGGATTTGTAGTCAGGTGATTGAGGACGGCAGCACAAACACAACGAGGGGCCAGTCCCTTCCTTCAATTAATGTCCTAGTCAATCCCAGACATGTGCGCACACACACACACACACACACACACACACACACACACACACACACACAAGTGGGAGAAATTCACATGCGCACGCGGGAGAGAGAGAGAGAGAGAGAAGACAGACAGACAGACAGACAGACAGAGAAGAGAGAAACAGAGAGAGACAGAGGAACAGAAAGAGACAGGAAACGGAGAGAGAGGAGAGAGAGACAGACAGACAGACAGAGAGACAGACAGAGAGAAACAGAGAGAGACAGAGAAACAGAAAGAGACAGAGAAACGGAGGAGAGAGAGAGAGAGAGAGAGAGCTTACATTACCTAAAATTGCTTCTGCATATCTCACTTCCCTGGAGCCAAAAATGCACTCAATACATGTACCCAATTATCAATCCCCATAGAGGTATGTAAGACTATCAAACACATACAGGTGAATGGACCAGCAAGGCAGAAAATGAAAGGAAGAAATGACAGAAAACAAAGGAACCAGGCAGAAACAAAGGGGGTGAAAGAAAAGATGAAATTTCTAGAACAAAATTTCGAGAAGGTGGGGATACTACTTATACTGAAAGAGCCCCCGGCAACCCCACGGGGGTGATGGAGAGGATGGGACAGACTAAAAACCATACACTTTCATAAAAATTGATGCCACAATCAGTAGTAACTTGATGCAATATTCAACGCGTTAAAACAAAACCGCGGTAAAAAGACCGACTCATGAACTAGACAAACAAGAAGTGAATATCCTCCCCCAACCCACCCTGTGTCTGTCTGTCTGTTTGTTTGTCTGTCTGTCTGTCTGTCTTCTCTCTCCACTGGTATAATATTCGACATGTTATACAAAACCGCGGCAAAACGACTGACTCATGAACTAGGGAAACAATTAAGTGAATATCCTTCCACCAAACACATTTTCTCTTTCTCTCTTCCTCTGTCTGTGTGTCTGTGTCTGTCTGTGTCTGTCTGTGTCTGTGGTGTGTGTGTGTGTGTGTGTGTGTGTGTGTGTGAGTGTGTGTGTGTGTGTGTGTGGTGTGTGTGGTGTGTGTGTGTGTGAGTGTGTGTGTGTGTGTGGTGTGTGTGTGTGTGTGTGTGGTGTGTGTGTGTGTGTGTGTGTGTGTGTGTGTGTGAGTGTGTGTGTGTGTGTGTGTGTGTGAGTGTGTGTGTGTGTGTGTGTGTGTGTGAGTGTGTGTGTGAGTGTGTGTGTGTGTGGTGTGTGTGTGTGTGTGTGTGTGTGTGTGTGAGTGTGTGTGTGTGTGTGTGTGTCTGTGTGTGTGTCTGTCTGTCTCTCTCTCTCTCTCTGCATCCCTCTCTTTCCCATGAATTCTGAAGTGTAGTAAGTACGCTGACAGACCAGCCCTGTACTATTTGACTCTTAACCCATTCGGATCCACCGTGATCTGACTGTCAGCTGTAATCACACAGTCACGACTCATTAACACTGACACAGTTTTAACTCTTTCACTCCCATCGTCAGATCTGCAGAAGTACACTCGCTATGTCATGAAAACAAAACAAAAAAGAAAGGAGAGAAAAGAAAAACGTTAGTCGGCTGTGCAATCATGCACCCCCTTAACATAATTATACTGAGTGAATTTACGCGTTGTTTTTCCATACTCCGCCGATGGCAAGCGGATGTCATCCTAATCAACGCCCCGTAAACAGCCAATCAATGCCTCTGTTCCTGTGAAGCTAACCAATAGAATTTCCTCCCTCGCTTGGCTGCAGCTCTCAGGAGACAATGGCGGCTGATTAACAGCGCGTTTGTGGCCAAGCGGTTGATGTTATCGAGAGCCAATGGCGCTCTTTTTTGTTCTCTCTCTCTCTCTCTCTCTCTGTCTCTGTCTCAGTCTCTGTCTGTCTCTCTGTCTCTCTCTCTCATCCTCAGGGCATACTGTTAACATGGTGGTTTTACATTATGACCGTACGTACCCATAGATTTGGCTTAAAGCCATCTGCCATGATCAAAACTTGGTTATTGGAGTTCACGCCGTAGCGTAGTACGAAAGATCACTGTTGGGTTTCACTACTGTTGATTTCAAAACTGAAAGAGGTAAATTCATGGTTATGCAGACAAGTCAATGATTTGAGGCTGTATGAATCAAAACTGTGCAAAGTCCACATTTTTATGTTTTATAACAGTTACATCATCAAAAAAAGCAACAAAACAAAACAAAAAACAACAAAAAAGTACCTTGCTGTAAACTTGCCCTTAGCTACAGCATGTAAAAACTAAGGTACCAAAATGTTATATTACAGTGGCTGACACTGCATTAGCGACACGTAGTATTCTTGAAGAGAGCAGGTCAACGTTCGTTACTGGAAATAAATTGATATGTGCGCTGCGCTAGCGCTGCACTGCACTATACGGCATCCACACCACTCTAATATCCTACGCTATAACTACACGACATTACACTACATGATAACACTACACCATACTACATTACACTATGCTGAACTACAATATACTACACTTAAATACACCACACAATGCTACACCACACCACACCACACCACACTACACCACACTACACCTCACCTCACCACACCACCTTACACGACACAAACTACACAGGCTACACTACACTACACTACACCACACTACACCACACAACACCACACTACACCACACCACACCACACCACACCACACCACACTACACTACACCACACCTCACCTCACCACACCACCTTACACTACACAAGCTACACTACACTGCACTGCACTACACTACACTACACTACACTACACTACACTACACTACACTACACTACACTACAATACAATACAATACAATACAATACAATACACTATAATAATTACTCTACACTAGGCTGCTTAATAGAGAGATGAAAGTCCAGAGTTAGGCGAGAGAGAGAGAGAGTGATCTTCTATTCTCTCTTGGTCCAGCAGATGAGCTGGACCTGGTTGGTGCGTGTTGTGTGACTATGTCCCGGGGTTTGTCATCTTCCCACTTGCCAGTCGGTTTGTAAATAAGATAACTGGTGATTTGGCCCCAATGAGTCATGCAGCGGATGGACAGCCCCCTGCTTAACCTGGTGATAGGGAAGATCCAAAACGATCATGACACAAGCTACAGGTTTTTGTGTAAGCCATATACGCTAGCAAGATTTTGACGTTATTGCCGGCATATGGATTCTGGGATCTGCGGCTTCAATCGTCTCCTGCCCAGATCTGAACGTGCAATGGAGTCGATGGGACGACTGGAACCATACAGTCGATTTTGATCCACTTCATGGGTTCGTCTTTGAGGGTATTTGCTCAACTTTTCTGACCAGCACCACAAGTGTATGTACCTCTCAGGTCTTGTTGACACCAAGATATATGATGATAAGCTTAAAAATCTCTTGTCACGCAGTCTCAATCCTAGAACTCCACAGTCTCATGGGCTCTACGTCATTAAAACAACTTACGCATGATTATTGTGGTGAAATCTGCAATGCCCCATGAAGCCCCCACCCCACCTCTCCCGAAAAGTGATTTCCATATTCCTGAAATACTGTCTGATACTCGTGTCCAAGACCATGGTGTACAAACTGACCGTAAACCAGGACAGGTTTGATCACAGCCCTCACGTAAGACAGACCTCACACCCTTCCTCCACTCGCAGTCTAAATGTCCGCATCATCCACACCCCAACAAGCCCTCAAACCAGAAACCAGTCCCAAAACAAGCTCTCAGCTACCTCACAGAAATCCGCCAACAAGCCACCAAACAACCACACAGCACACACACAATTCTTCACACCACTGCCAGGCCATCAAAGCAAAACATCCACACATGCTCGACAAAACAACACGGAGGTTTTTGCTGTTTTTCTTCAAAGTTTGTATATTGTTTATTTGTTCCTTGTTGTTGTTGTCTTATGTTTACGCTTGACAAAGGCCAGTTAGCCGAAAATTTGCACTTGCCATGTCTTTGTTACATTAAATACGCGTTCTGATTCTGTTTTCGGTTTTTTTTTGGGGGGGGAGGGGGGGGGGAAGATTCACATTCCGCTAAGGTCGCAACTCATACCCCAGGTCCACCCCCTCAATTCCATCCAAAAGACAAACGCGTAGACTGAAACACACCGACTCTCACTCAACATGGGTCATCTCCCCACTGTACCCTTTTAAAAAAAAAAGACCACTTTCCCAAGAAAATAAACCTTTGGAGATAAAATAAAATACATGGAAATGGACAAAGCATATCTTGGTCCCAAAGCACGAATAGACTGCATCAACGCTCGAGACAACCACACCACAGAAACCCACCACTGGGTTGGGGGGGAGGGGACGAGGGGACAACACTCCCTCCCCAATGCATTCCATCGTCCCCCACACCCTAAATAACTCTGTCCAAACTCCACCCCCCACTCCATCCCACCCTACCCACCCACCCCAAAAAGACGGTGAGTGGGTAGGTGTTGAATAGGGTCATGAAAGGCATTTTCCCAAATGTCTTGCACGAATTTTATGGTGTTAACTAATCTACTCAATGAAAAATGTTGAAGTTCAAGATGAAAAACAAGGAAAGGAAACCCGCCAGGTTTTGTTGTGATGTGGCTGACAGCTTTTCTGACTCGACTGTGTGAGCGCTTCATTACATAAGCCGCTTAGTCTGATGCTGTCATAATTCTCTTGAAAATGGTCACGATCCGGCTTCACCCGTTCTTTTCCTGAAAGCACACACACACACACACACACACACACACACACACACACACACACACACACACACACACACACACACACACACACACACACACAAGAGAGAGAGAGAGAGAGAGAGACAGACAGACAGACAGGCAGGCTGGCAGAGAGAAAGAGTGTGTGTGTATGTGTGTCAGAGAGACAGACAGACAGACAGACAGACAGGCAGGCAGGCAGGCAGGCTGGCAGAGAGAGAGAGAGAGAGAGAGAGAAAGTGTGTGTGTGTGTGTGTGTCTGTGTGTGGTGTGTGTGTGTGTGTGTGTGTGTGTGTGTGTGTGACAGACAGAGTGAGACAGACAGACAGACAGAGAGACAGATTATTTGAGCATAACCGAATGTGATACCAGCAGCTGAGTACATAAGAACAGGTCAGTAACTGGAAACATAGCTTTAAAAACTACGATCTATAGCCTGAACAGTTTAGTGCAGAGTGTATGTGTAAATGCGTGTGTATATGTGTGCGCGCGCGCGCGTGTGTATGTGTGCGCGTGTGCGTTGTGTGTATACGCGCATAAGCGTGAGAGTGTGTGTGTGTGCGCATTGTGTATGTACGCACGCATGTGTGTGTGTGGTGTGTGTGTGTGTGTGTGTGTGTGTGTGTGTGTGTGTGTGTGTGTGTGTGTGTGTGTGTGTGTGACCCAGGTTTATTTTTCTCTGCTGTGAGATTGGAATTTTTTCAGGTGTGATCCAAGTTGACTTTTCTCATGGTATGACTCAAATTTACTTCTTCCCTGGAGTGACACAAGTTTACTTCCTTTTTTTTATTATGACTCAAGGGTTCCTTTTTCTCTTCATGTAGATTTGCAGTATGTTTGATTTCGTGATCAGTAGTGTATTCATCATCGTGGCTCACGGTTTTGTGACTTTTAGATTTGGATGCGGTTTCCAAAGGTGTTACCATTACGACGTCAAACTGACCTGGAGTCATTACCCTAGGACATGATTACAGTCACAACGTCAAATCAAGAGTACAGAATTATACAATATACTACAGATTAACTGATCTTAAACATCACACGAGCTTCACACGAAAACTAGATAAGATGTTGTACTATCGTTTCACGCCTGTTTATCACTTTAGGGAAAAAGAGGACAGCGTGATGTAATCGTGTCTCCCCACCAGACAAGTAATCAGCTTAACCTTTGACTCCCGCTTCCTGTCCACCAGCATCCTACATTGCCAACAGTGCTAGCAATACAAAAACTTAACCTTTGACTCCCTTACCCTATCCACCAGCTTCTTCCCTGGTGGACAGTGTGAGGGAGTCAAAGGGTTAAGTTTTAACAGTCGATGGATAGGTGCGGGAGTCAAAGGGTTAAACAGAAGCTCATCCCAGCTCCATAAAAGACGTGTCTCCTTTCACACTGTGACTGTCTGCCCTGCACGCCTCCATCGCCTACATCAGCCCAGTCAAGTCAATGCACTACAAGCGGTAAATTACTCACCAGACTGCAGCGTTTGTACAGGTGACAAGTTCTCTACAGTCACAGACGCTCACGTCAAACGTAGCATCGACTGACAGGTGGGGAAACTGGCACTGAAGTCAGAACATCATTGTTGTCGCAATACAACTGTCATTGCTGTGTCACAGTGTCAATACACTGTATTCATGAATGCGAGGGGGCACACACACATATATATATGTATGTACATACATATGTATGTATACACACACACACATAATATATGTATATGTATGTGTATACACACACACACGTGTGTGTGTGTGTGTGTGTGTGTGTGTGTGTAGTGTGTGTGTGTGTGTGTGTGTGTGTGTGTGTGTGTGTGTGTGTGTGTGTGTGTGTGTGTGTGCGTGTGTGTGTAAGCCATTTCAGGCAAATCGTTGATGAACAAACTTGGTAACTGCTTCAGTCTGAAAGGAGTCAAGAAATTAAAATGCCGAACTGATAATAAAGTACATTTATTATTGATATCACAATTCCTCTGAATCTCTAGACGCAATGTGGTAAAACGATAAGATTGTTACAATGGCATGACCATCAATGTATAATTTGCGTTTTATTTTCCTCAGGTATCATGATGAGACACTGAGTCATTAACGATGCGAATATGAGATAGTCATTACTGGTTGCTTGATCATTAACCGTGCACTGAAGAGTATGTCTGATCAAATGCATGGTGTGTGTCAGAACTCATCAACTTATCACCACTGTCGCCAAGAATGACTGATTGGTCAAAGAATTAGACCAAAGTATCAATTACAATTCGATTACTGCGCAATGCACGTTATGTCTTGAAATATACATACACCTATGCCAGTACACTGTGTCCACCAACGGGTCACGTCAGTGCCATATACATACCAACGTGTCATGTCAGCATAACGGACCTAATAACACATGTCAGTACAATATACATACCAACACGTCATGTCAGCGTAATGGGCCTACCAACATATTACGTCAGTGCAATATAGATACCAACACGTCATGTCAGCGTAATGGGTCTACCAACATATTACGTCAGTGCAATATGCATACCAACACGTCATGTCAGCGTACTGGGCTACCAACATATTACGTCAGTGCAATATGCATACCAACACGTCATGTCAGCGTACTGGGCCTACCAACATATTACGTCAGTGCAATATGCATATCAACACGTCATGTCAGCGTAATGGGCCTACCAACATATTACGTCAGTGCAATATGCATACCAACACGTCATGTCAGCGTACTGGGCCTACCAACATATTACGTCAGTGCAATATGCATACCAACACGTCATGTCAGCGTACTGGGCCTACCAACATATTACGTCAGTGCAATATGCATACCAACACGTCATGTCAGCGTACTGGGCCTACCAACATATTACGTCAGTGCAATATGCATACCAACACGTCATGTCAGCGTAATGGGCCTACCAACATATTACGTCAGTGCAATATGCATACCAACACGTCATGTCAGCATAATGGGCCTACCAACATATTACGTCAGTGCAATATGCATACCAACACGTCATGTCAGCGTACTGGGCCTACCAATATATTACGTAAGTGCAATATGCATACCAACACGTCATGTCAGCGTAATGGGCCTACCAACATATTACGTCAGTTCAATATACATACCAACACGTCATGTCAGTGTAATGGGTCTACCAACATATTACGTCAGTTCAATATACATACCAACACGTTATGTCAGTGTAATGGGCCTACCAACATATTACGTCAGTTCAATATACATACCAACACGTCATGTCAGTGTAATGGGCCTACCAACATATTACGTCAGTGCAATGTGCATATCAACACGTCATGTCAGCATAATGGGCCTACCAACATATTACGTCAGTGCAATATACATACCAACACGTCATGTCAGTGTAAGTATCAATTACAATTCGATTACTGCGCAATGCACGTTATGTCTTGAAATATACATACACCTATGCCAGTACACTGTGTCCACCAACGGGTCACGTCAGTGCCATATACATACCAACGTGTCATGTCAGCATAACGGACCTAATAACACATGTCAGTACAATATACATACCAACACGTCATGTCAGCGTAATGGGCCTACCAACATATTACGTCAGTGCAATATAGATACCAACACGTCATGTCAGCGTAATGGGTCTACCAACATATTACGTCAGTGCAATATGCATACCAACACGTCATGTCAGCGTACTGGGCCTACCAACATATTACGTCAGTGCAATATGCATACCAACACGTCATGTCAGCGTACTGGGCCTACCAACATATTACGTCAGTGCAATATGCATATCAACACGTCATGTCAGCGTAATGGGCCTACCAACATATTACGTCAGTGCAATATGCATACCAACACGTCATGTCAGCGTACTGGGCCTACCAACATATTACGTCAGTGCAATATGCATACCAACACGTCATGTCAGCGTACTGGGCCTACCAACATATTACGTCAGTGCAATATGCATACCAACACGTCATGTCAGCGTACTGGGCCTACCAACATATTACGTCAGTGCAATATGCATACCAACACGTCATGTCAGCGTAATGGGCCTACCAACATATTACGTCAGTGCAATATGCATACCAACACGTCATGTCAGCATAATGGGCCTACCAACATATTACGTCAGTGCAATATGCATACCAACACGTCATGTCAGCGTACTGGGCCTACCAATATATTACGTAAGTGCAATATGCATACCAACACGTCATGTCAGCGTAATGGGCCTACCAACATATTACGTCAGTTCAATATACATACCAACACGTCATGTCAGTGTAATGGGTCTACCAACATATTACGTCAGTTCAATATACATACCAACACGTTATGTCAGTGTAATGGGCCTACCAACATATTACGTCAGTTCAATATACATACCAACACGTCATGTCAGTGTAATGGGCCTACCAACATATTACGTCAGTGCAATGTGCATATCAACACGTCATGTCAGCATAATGGGCCTACCAACATATTACGTCAGTGCAATATACATACCAACACGTCATGTCAGTGTAATGGGCCTACCAACATATTACGTCAGTTCAATATACATACCAACACGTCATGTCAGTGTAATAGGCCTACCAACATATTACGTCAGTGCAATATACATACCAACACGTCATGTCAGTGTAATGGGCCTACCAACATATTACGTCAGTTCAATGTACATACCAACACGTCATGTCAGTGTAATGGGCCTACCAACATATTACGTCAGTTCAATGTACATACCAACACGTCATGTCAGCATGATGGGCCTACCAACATATTACGTCAGTTCAATATACATACCAACACGTCATGTCAGCGTAATGGGTCTACCAACATATTACGTCAGTTCAATATACATACCAACACGTCATGTCAGTGTAATGGGCCTACCAACATATTACGTCAGTGCAATATACATACCAACACGTCATGTCAGTGTAATGGGCCTACCAACATATATTACGTCAGTTCAATATACATACCAACACGTCATGTCAGTGTAATAGGCCTACCAACATATTACGTCTGTGCAATATACATACCAACACGTCATGTCAGTGTAATGGGCCTACCAACATATTACGTCAGTTCAATGTACATACCAACACGTCATGTCAGTGTAATGGGCCTACCAACATATTACGTCAGTTCAATGTACATACCAACACGTCATGTCAGTGTAATGGGCCTACCAACATATTACGTCAGTTCAATGTACATACCAACACGTCATGTCAGCATAATGGGCCTACCAACATATTACGTCAGTGCAATATACATACCAACACGTCATGTCAGTGTAATGGGCCTACCAACATATTACGTCAGTTCAATATACATACCAACACGTCATGTCAGTGTAATGGGCCTACCAACATATTACGTCAGTGCAATATGAATACCAACACGTCATGTCAGCGTAATGGGTCTACCAACTTTTTACGTCAGTGCAATATGCATATCAACACGTCATGTCAGCGTAATGGGCCTACCAACATATTACGTCAGTGCAATGTGCATATCAACACGTCATGTCAGTGTAATGGGCCTACCAACATATTACGTCAGTGCAATATACATACCAACACGTCATGTCAGCGTAATAGGCCTACCAACATATTACGTCAGTTCAATATACATACCAACACGTCATGTCAGCATAATGGGCCTACCAACATATTACGTCAGTGCAATATACATACCAACACGTCATGTCAGCATAATGGGCCTACCAACATATTACGTCAGTGCAATATACATACCAACACGTCATGTCAGCGTAATGGGCCTACCAACATATTACGTCAGTGCAATATACATACCAACACGTCATGTCAGTGTAATGGGCATACCAACATATTACGTCAGTTCAATATACATACCAACATGTCATGTCAGTGTAATGGGCCTGCCAACATGCTATGTCAGTACAATATGAATACCAACACGTCATGTTAGCATAATATGCTTTTCAAAGGGTCATGTAAATGTAATATTCCTAACGATATACTATGTCAGAACAGTGGATGATACCGGTAGAATATGCCTATACACAGTTCATTCCGCTGCAGTTTACCTATAATGGGACGTGCAGTACTATGATCGTACCAATGGTGATGTAACTGCCATACGCCTTTTATAATCATTATCATTATCATTTAAAGCCCAGCAGACTTTGCAGAGCCATACCAAGGCTATAATCATCTCAAAACATACACACCACCTCAATGACCTGGTAAAAAATAACAGGAAAAGAATATAAGTACATGAATGAATGCGTTTGAACACATAATGTCAAGTAAGCCCCTGGCGTTGACCATTCCGTCAAATTCACCACCAGGTGGGTTAAGAAAAATAGACGTGAATACAAATGTTTAGACATTATTAAATAGACTAAAACTACTAAAAAATGGGTTTAAGTTACCTAAAATTGTTTCAGCACATCACATTTCCTAAGAGCCACAAAAATGCATTTAATATGTGTGCCTAATTATCAATCCTGGGAGAAAATATTGAAGGCTTTATGGAAAACATACAGATGAATGGACCAGCAACGCATGAAAGCATAGCAAGAAAAGACAAAAACCAGAAGAGCAAGACAGAAACAAAGCTGGTGACAGAAAAGAGGAAATTTCTAGCACAGAATTTCCATAAGGCAGGCGTTGATACTATTTATACTGAAAGAACCCCTGGCATCCCCAGGGTTGACATATGCTTATGCACAGGGCATATCAGTGGAATGGCCCAGTTTGGTTGCCTGGCTGGCTGTTTGTTGTTGGTTGGTTGACTATCTCTCCCTCTCTCTATCTTTCTTTTTTCTTTAATTTCTTTTCCACATCTGTGTTCTGGTTGTTCCCCAAAGAGCCCAAACAACTGCGTTACCCTATAAAATCAAAGAGCACTTCTTTATCCAACACATAAACTGATAGTAAACTTGACTTATTACAAACACTGACGATAAACCTAGTCTTCCTCTCCTCTTTCCTTTCCTCTCTCCAATCTGTCTCCCATCCTTAACCAATGTCTCTTCGCCACCCCACCCCAGGATCGTTCTTTACTTTCCCCTCCTTCGCTCTTATCAGTTGTGGAATTGTGGAATCAAGTCAACGTTACCCATTAAACCTACCTGAGTGGATGAGGTGCTCTCCACCTCAATATGAATCTCTTGAATAAACACTCGAAACAGTGCATATCTTTGTTGCCTAAAGGGTTATTGGTTTCAATCCCCAGCCCCAAGCAGTATCGTGTTTCTCCTCCATCCACCTGGTGATAAGAGGCATTTATATGCAGTGGACAAGACACGTGTCAAGCTGATGTCTGTCTACCTGCCAGCTGATCAACCAGCAGGTAAGTAACGAATGGAGACAGGTCACTGCCCTGTCTTGGCACTATCCAAAACTGTCAGACGCCTGAGTGCTATTCAGCCACTGAAGGTTCTTGAGAGGTCTGAACATGACACATTTTAATGGTTAAGCTTTTGGCGTGTTGCTGTTGTCAAGAAATATAATGTTTGGATTGATTTACGCTCGAACCTATTATATGGTGGTGATCACCTGCCAAGTGTCATTTTCTTGAGGCTGCACTTTCGCTACTGAACTAAGAACACAACACAATCATTTGCCATAGAAATTCAAGGTAGGGTTATAACACACTGGTTGTGGTACGTTGACGTAACAGTTAATTAAGATCCAGTGTGTAGACTAAACAACAGTGCTTTGGTCTAACGATTGGAGCTCGAACCTATTATCGTTGCACTCATCAATACATTGCACTAAACAGTACTCCACAATGACTAGTTCCTTTCTGCTATGTTAATTCTGTACACAGTTTCTGCAATACCTCTTCATTTGTGTCTTGAACATGGTTGTATTTTTTTCAGAATTGAAACAAAGATCTGAAGTCATAAAGTTATCAGATTATTTTATAATTAAGTTAAACAAGAAACAAAACAAGTTTAAAAAAAACAGGAAAGAAGCAATTAAGCAAAATGTGCAAAATACAGAGTGACTGAATACAAAGTTTACCACTGTTTTGCTTCTATTGATTTCAAGTCAACTGACTTACAACAGCCGATTACCGTTGTTTGTCACTCAAACGACAGGAAGTTGGTAAACCAAGACGACAAAACATCTCAGCTCTCGAACCTGACGACCCATGCACTACCTAGCGAACAGTTGACGTCTTCACTCCACCAGTCTGACGCATATTGATATTGAACAGTCCACATTATTAAAACACAACAAAGGCTGATCGATTTTTTCATCCCTTCTTCCTACTTCCATCTATCCACCTATCTAGTGTCGTCTCATAGCTGACTGCTTTCTCTATTATAGGTACAAAGTTGTAACTGTATATATAACAATTAATTGTTCAGCGTTGTTATCTGTTGCCATATATATATCAATACTAGCTTCAATGTCCTGTGTGTATTACAAAGCATTCCATTACTAACGAGGAGTATTAACATTTTTTTCAGTTAATAGGATCATTGCACTTAGGGTGGTTTCCTTTGTTGCACACCTTCTTTTGTTTTTTTGCTTTTTTGTTTTTTGTTGTTTTTTGTTTTGGTTTGGGGTTGTTGTTTTTTTTGGTCCCATTTTTTACCACATTAAACGCCAAAGAAGCTGGCACAGTTTTCACAATCTAATGATGATGAGGATGATAACAATAATGCTATTGAGTTCTACGATTGAGATTGAGTGACAGGGCGTGTAGTCTAAGCCTGTTGTCATAAGATATCCTGGCATCAAACAGGCCTGAGAAATACAGTCACCTGTGGTGCTGGTCAGGAAAGTTGAGTGACATCCTAAATGATGAATCTGTGGAGTGGATGAGAACTTACTGTGTGGTCCCAGTCTTCCAAACGAGCCCATAGCACGCTCAGCTCTGGGAAGGAGCCGACTGGAGTCACAAATTCTACAGAAGTTTTTAAAGGGACTGATGGGAATTTGAACCCAGTACCTTCCAGACAGTAGTCTGTTGCACTGACCACTACACACTGGCGATTGGTACTTGGCAAATCTTTATCATTATCATTGTTGTTTGTGATCAAAGTTTACTTCTCTTTCTGTACATCTCGATACGTTTGATTTTGTGGCTTTATCAGTGTTTTATTCATAATCCTGGCTTAACATTTTCTGATTTTTGGTTATCAAAATGATCTTTAAAGTTACTACCATTATGACGTCAAATAGATAATAATAATTCCAATCATACAGTATAAACAGTCCACATGAAAACATACTCACTGCACTTTACATAGTAATAGATCATTATTACATTCTGCACAATGATGAAAGTGTACATAAACGAGCAGGGAAGTTGATTATGTATGTACATATATATATATATATATATATATGTATTATATATATATATATATATATATATATATATGTGTGTGTGTGTGTGTGTGTATGTGTATGTATATATATATATACATATATCTATATATGTATGTATATTCATGAGTGTGTGCGTATTTGATTTTATTTATACATATGGTAGAAGGTAGAAAGAAACTCTAGGGAGAGCTAGACAACAGAAGGTCTTCAGAGAAGTAACCCCCTTTAGACAAGTGTTTCGGCCCTGAATTCCTTACACTCTCGGGGGGCCGGGCCACATCCAGGTCATGACTCCTGGATGCCCTTCTGCTGTTGTCTATTTTTTTTTTTTTTTTTTTTTTTTTTTTCCCACGCCGGGGATCGAACCTGGGCGATTCTGCGCTTCAGAACTGCGGTACGCGGTTTTACCAATGTGCTAACGGGGCACACATCATCTGTAGGGAATTTAATCCTTATGAAGTTCACTTTTTTGGTTCCTCCTTGCCCAGATCCAGCTTGAGCTCCTTTCTGCTGCCTCTGCCATCGCTTTAAGGGCTCTAGTCCTCTTCTTCCCAGAAATGGCGAGTTGTTTCATGAGATCATAAGCGGAGGTGCCCACAAACCCTCTTGCCCCGACCTCTATGGCGAAGATTTTGACCCGCAGACCTGCTTTCTTCAGGGTGCTGGCAAGACCGGCGTATTTTTCGGTCTTGTAGATATGTGCTTCTTCCATTCTGCTTTCGTATGGCACAGTGAGTTCTATCAGAATCACTTGTTTCGAGGAGTCAGAGTGGAGAGCGATGTCTGGTCTCATGCCTGTCTTGCTGATGACATCTGGGTAATTTCTCCACTCTGGGAGGTCTGCTGTACACTCCCAGTCGACTGCTCCATCCAGAAGACCCTTTGGCAATGTGCTGGTTGTCATAGCCCTTTCGGGCCAGACCTGTTTCCCTCCTGCTTTGTAGAACGTTGTCATAGCAATTGGTGCGTTTGGGGTCATGGTTTTTTCGCTAACCACATCTGTGATCACTTTCAGAACTTGGTTGTGCCTCCATGTATACCTTCCTTGGGCTAGCGCTACTTTGCAAGAGCTTAGGACATGTTCCACTGTTTGTTTCTTCTGACAGAGCGGACATGCTGGGTCGTCTGCTTTCCCCCATTTCACTAAGTTTGCATTCGAGGGGAGCAGGTCATATACAGATCTGAGGAGGAAGCTTATCCTTAGAGGAGCCATGTGCCACATATCGTTCCAGCTGAGACTTCTTTGGAGTGCACTGTCCATGTTGTCCATTGCCCCTGTTGACCTTGCTGGACTGCCTTCTGCACTCTTTTGACATCTTCTTCTTCCTTCAACTCCTGTATGATCATGTCTCTTTTTTCCTTCCTTTTGGCTTTGGACCACCACTGCATTTTTGTTGCTCCCAGTCCCTGTCTGTTGGTTTGCGTGTGTCCAATTATTTCTTTGATGCTGAGGTTTCTCTTGGCATTGTTTACAGCCTCTTGGACTTTCCACTTTCTGCCAGTTCTCAGCTTTGGATGAACTGCTCTCACGATATTGTCCTCCGATTCCTCCAGCATGCTCAACAGTCTTGCTTTTCCAACTTTGTATTCCTCCACTATGGATTTCAGAGGTAGCTTCAGCATTGCTTGACGACAGTAGAATGCAACATCAGTGAGACCAGGTGGGACACCGAGCCATTTTCTTGTGTATTTGTTGATTTTGGCTTCCATTGCTTCGACTGTGCTGGTGCAAATGTCATAGATTAGCAGTGGCCACAGCAGCTTTGGTATCAGCATGAACTGTAGACACCAGACTTTGTATTTGCCTGGCAGTCCGCAGTTATCTATTTTCTTCAGGCCTTCTTCTGCTGTTTGCTTGGTTTCACATCCCCTTTGTGTGTCTTTCAGGGAGTCATCATACCATCTTCCGAGACTTTTTACTGGCTCTTCTGTGACAGTGGGGATGGCTTGGTTGGCTACCATGAATTTGACTGAATCTGCCACTTTTCCTTTTCGCAGTGAGAGACTTCGGGATTTCTTAGGTTTGAACCTCATTCTTGAAGAGGCCACCAGCTCATCCAGCTGCTTTAAGATTTGGTGTGTCTCTTCCTCATCCGTGGACAAGACTGTTGTGTCATCCATGAAAGCTTTCAGAGGAGGCATCTGGTATCCATCTCCCAGAATCACTGGACCTGAACTCTTCATTGCAGCTTTCAAGATGACTTCCATTGCCAACACGAACAGTATGGGAGAGATTGCACAGCCCATTGCAATGCCCACCTCTAGGTCTATCCAGTCCGTGGTGTATTCTTTGGTAGAGAACCGCATTGAGAACCCTTGGAAATACTTCCTCAGCATTGTTCGGATGTTTTCTGGGACGTGATACATTTCAAGAGCCAGCTGGATCATATCGTGTGGAACTGATCCATATGCATTCGCCAGATCAAGCCAAACTACGTCAATGTCTCTCTTCTCTGTTCTTGCTTTTTGGATGGCATCCCAAATCAACGTGGCATGTTCCAAGCATCCAGGCATTCCTGGTATGCCTCCCTTTTGGACTGACATATCCAGATACTTGTTTTCAGTCAGGTATTTTGTCAATCTTGCTGCCATAACAGAGAAGAAGATTTTCCCCTCGACGTTCAGAAGTGATATTGGCCTGAACTGATTGATGCTGCTGGAGTTCTGCTCCTTCGGAATGTACACTCCTTCAGCTCTCATCCATTGGTCGCTGATCTTCTGGTTCCTCCATGCTGATCGAATCATCTTGTGGAGCCACTCGAGCACTTTTGGGCATTTCTTGTAGAGCAGGTATGGTATTCCGTTTGGTCCAGGTGCTGACTTGGCTCTGGCTTTCTTTACTACGTTCTTCACTTCATCCAGTGTTGGTGGTTTGTTATTGAATTTTCCTTCTGGCGCTGCAGGCCAAACCAGATTTTGGATTTCAAGTGGTGCCTCGCGCTGAGAATCGGAATATGTTTCCCTGAGATGCTGCTCTAGGGTTTCCTTGCCCACTGTGAGAGTCCCTGATTTGGGTTGTTCAAACAGCTTTCTTGCAAAGTCAAAGGGATCTTTGAAGAAACGATCTTGAGTCTTCTTCTTTTTGCTCTTTCTTCGCCTTGCTGATTCCACTTTGCTGAGAGCATTGTGTTTGGCCTTCAGATCTTTCCAGAGTTCCAGGAGCCCTTGCTTCTCGAATTCTGAGGCAGTTTTCATTCGCTTTTTAAGCTTCCTTTTCTCCCTCCGGATGCTCTCCATCTGTTGCTGTCTTCTGGATTTCTGGGGAGGCGTTTTTGTCTTTGGCTGCTTCACTCCATAAGTGTCCCTGCAGATAGAGTATATGATGTCTCCGTATGTGTCAAGTTTGTGTTCCAGCGTACTGTTCCCTATTAGCGCATTCAGCTTAAGGACAAGTTCCTCATCTAATTTCTCCCATTGTTCTTTTGCACCGGCAGGCGGCAAATTGAGTTTTCCACGTTTGGCGTTAAGAGCTTGTGCAAAATCCGCATCAGAACCGTCAGCGTGGATGTCCTCGGCACTATGGTTTAATTCCTGGCCTTGGTCATCCAACGTCTCACCTGCTATCGCAGTGCGCTGCTGCTGGTTCGTATGTGTCTTCAAACAGCCCATTTTTGTCCTGTGGATCTTCATGCCGCGTTTGGTGGTGAATCTCCTTCCACACGCACACGGAAATTCCAACTGGTCATTAATCATGGTCCGTTGTGCGTTTCCAGTCGTGATGGAGTCAGTGCCGATGGATTCATCATTCTCTCCCCCTTTCGGTGAATCCTGGGAGCATCTTTCATTTGGAAAACTCGTGGCATGTTATCAAAGGCAAGGTGGGAAGCCAACCCACAAAGCCCGCAGATCTAGTCTTTCCCAGTGTCCTTCGGTCTTTCCCGAATGTCCTCCGAACTATTCCCGGAAGTCAATGGACTGACCATGTGCAGGTAGAAAGAAACTCTAGGGAGAGCTAGACAACAGAAGGTCTTCAGAGAAGTAACCCCCTTTAGACAAGTGTTTCGGCCCTGAATTCCTTACACTCTCGGGGGGCCGGGCCACATCCAGGTCATGACTCCTGGATGCCCTTCTGCTGTTGTCTATTTTTATATAAAATCAACTATATTACTCTAGGACATTATTCATATCAGGGCATCATGTCAGGACGTGTATACATTTATTTAAAAAATATACATTTTGTAGGTTAACAGATGTTAAACATCACATCAGCTTCACACACATTTCAGGAAAAGATGTAGCCTGCCATTTCATATCAGTTTATCATTTTTGCAAAACATGTCACAATGCTGTTCTGGTGTCTGACATACCAGACAAGAAAGCAACTTAAACAGAAGTTCGTGCCAGCTCCATAAAAGACGTGTCTCCTTTCACACTGTGAATGTCTGCCCTACACGCCTCCATCGCCTACATCAGCCCAGTCAAGTCAATGCACTACAAGCGGTAAATTACTCCACCAGACTGCAGCGCTTGTACAGGTAACAAGTTCTCTACAGTCACAGACGCTCACGTCAAACGTAGCATCGACCTGACAGGTGGGGAAACTGGCACTGAAGTCAGAACATCATTGTTGTCGCAATATAACTGTCATTGCTGTGTCACGTTGTCAATATGCTTGCATACACGGATGTAGAGGAGACAGAAAGAGAAAGGGAGGGAACTGTTAGAACTGATCTTAGTGCATGCACGAGAGAGTAGGATATAATGTAAATAAAGATCTTGGCAGAGCTGAGACAGGATGTGCTACCTTCACACAAATGATTTGCGGATGACCCTGATGGGGATAAATAGGTCAAGGGCAAAGGATGTAAAACACTTCAAGTGTTACATGAAAATAGTGTTCAGTTGGGCTGATCACAGTGGTTTGTTTTCTTCTTTTTTTTTTGGGGGGGGGGGCGTTTTGTTGTCTTCTTTTCTCCCTTAAACGTCTATATCTTTATTTCAGCTTTTTTCTTAAAAGCGGAAATGACTGGCAAAGTACTATATATATCTTGTATTTCTAAACATACATTTAAGCAAACAATACTATGAAGTCAAATCCTCAGTACCTGGTAATGCTCTTCGCTGTAGCCATTTTTGTTAAATGAGAAGAATGAAGCTAAAAATAACAGCGTTTGCTGACATGTGCCTGTGATATAGGAAAAAAGAAACAAACAAGAACAAAAAGTAAACAAAACTGACTCATAAAAATCCTATATGATATGCATGCTGGATTGTTTGTAGATGAATTCTTTAATAACTTTGCCTGTTGATCGTTAATGAAAAAAAAATTGAACACTGACATCTACTTAGCCTTGTGCCACTAAAGTTTAAAACGCAAAAGTATATTACAGAAACATATGGGGTCTGTATGAGCGCAAGTCTTTAGAAAACGGATAATTTCTTTACACAGACTGGAGTCTCGAAAACAGAACTTGAATGTGTTTAGTGTATTCATTTTAAACATGACAATTATGGTGTCTTGAGATGACTCGTATGCGCAGAAAGATTTTGTTACAATGCCAAGAACATCTGTATTGGTTTCTGACGTTCCCTGGCAATGATAATGAGACAAGAGCCATGAACAACGCAGAGATGACACAGCCATTAACGGTGTATTAATCACTGGCAGCGCTTTGTCAAATACAGCACATCTCTTATTTATTATTATTATACAATATTTTATATAGCGCAAAATCTTGACAAAATCAAATCTAAGCGCTAAAACAAACACACACGCACGCACGCACACACACGCACGCACGCACACACACGCACGCACGCACGCACGCACGAACGCACGCACACACACACAAAACGCATACGCACACGGCTATAAATGGGGAGAAAGAATAAAAGCAATGGAAAATTATAGAGAGCATATTATATTATATACAATTATATATTACAATGTGATTCCCCTCCGAGTGGAGACAGGCTGCAGAGGGGATTGAGTGAGGTCAGGATTTTATGCAGAGGAGAAAAGGTGAGTTTTGAGAGCGGACTTGAAGGAGACAAAGGTAGGTTGCTGACGGACTGAGAGAGGAAGTTTGTTCCAGGAAAGTGGACCAGAAACAGAGAAAGCTCGTGGACCATAGGTATTGAGCTTAGTGCGTGGAAAGCGAAAAGTCAGAGGATCGGAGGCAGAGCGGAGGGTACGTGAGGGAAGATAGATCTCAAGTAGGCTTGACAGGTAATCGGGGGCTGCGTTATTGAGGCTTTTGTAGCACATGGTGTCTAGTTTGTACTGTATGCGCTTTGATACAGGGAGCCAGTGAAGTTGTGCCAGGAGAGGAGATATGTGGTCAGCTTTTTTCTTTTTGAGTACAAGGCGTGCAGCATTGTTTTGAATGCGCTGCAGGATGTGAATGGTGGAGGCAGGAAGACCAGACAGGAGTCGTATATAAATGATGGACGCGAAAGTAATGTGGGTAAGACGTTGGACATCCAATCAGAAGGTGTGGGTTCGATCCTGCCTGAGTACCTCCTGCCTGGTGGGTGAAGGGTGGAGGTTTTTGGACTCTGTGTAAGTGTCTAAACCCCTTTTGTGTGTATGAGCACGCAGGACATCAAATACGCATGCTAAATATCCCATGAGTATCCTATGGCTTATGAGAACATGATAAACACCCAGCATGCACGCCCACTCTAGACAGAGCGTGCAGACTGCAGCAGCACACTGCCTGTACAGCGTGGGGGGGTGGGGGGTGGGGGGTGGGGGGTGGGGGCGGGGAAACAACTGGTATACATGCATCCGAGAAAATCAAACGTCTTCAAAACTCATCATACTGTTTATCACTGTACTGTCACCGAGGACAACAGACTGGAAGAATCAGGTCAAAGTATCAACTGTCTAACTGGTCGATAACGTCAATGCAATTCTCGTACCAACAGGGTAGATGTCAGTGATATGTCAATGATTCTTTGCTGTCAGTGATACCTATAGGTCATGTGAGTGCACCTTGCCTATCTAGGTGTCATCTGAGTGCAATGTGCCTATCTAGGTGTCATCTGAGTGCAACGTGCCTATCTAGGTATCATGAGTGCAATGTGCCTATCTAGGTGTCATCTGAGTGCAATGTGCCTATCTAGGTGTCATCTCAGTGCAATGTGCCTATCTAGGTGTCATCTGAGTGCAATGTGCCTATCTAGGTATCATCTGAGTGCAATGTGCCTATCTAGGTATCATCTGAGTGCAATGTGCCTATCTAGGTGTCATATGAGTGCAATGTGCCTATCTAGGTATCATCTGAGTGCAATGTGCCTATCTAGGTATCATCTGAGTGCAATGTGCCTATCTAGGTGTCATCTGAGTGCAATGTGCCTATCTAGGTGTCATCTGAGTGCAATGTGCCTATCTAGGTGTCATCTGAGTGCAACGTGCCTATCTAGGTATCATGGGTGCAATGTGCCTATCTAGGTATCATATGAGTGCAAAGTGCCTATCTAGGTGTCATCTGAGTGCAATGTGCCTATCTAGGTGTCATCTGAGTGCAATGTGCCTATCTAGGTGTCATCTGAGTGCAAAGTGCCTATCTAGGTGTCATCTGAGTGCAATGTGCCTATCTAGGTATCATCTGAGTGCAAAGTGCCTATCTAGGTGTCATCTGAGTGCAATGTGCCTATCTAGGTGTCATCTGAGTGCAATGTGCCTATCTAGGTGTCATCTGAGTGCAACGTGCCTATCTAGGTATCATGGGTGCAATGTGCCTATCTAGGTATCATATGAGTGCAAAGTGCCTATCTAGGTGTCATCTGAGTGCAATGTGCTTATCTAGGTATCAAATGAGTGCAAAGTGCCTATCTAGGTGTCATCTGAGTGCAACGTGCTTATCTAGGTATCATATGAGTGCAAAGTGCCTATCTAGGTGTCATCTGAGTGCAATGTGCTTATCTAGGTATCAAATGAGTGCAAAGTGCCTATCTAGGTGTCATCTGAGTGCAATGTGCTTATCTAGGTATCAAATGAGTGCAAAGTGCCTATCTAGGTGTCATCTGAGTGCAATGTGCTTATCTAGGTATCATATGAGTGCAAAGTGCCTATCTAGGTGTCATCTGTGTGCAATGTGCGTACTCAAAGGCGATGCTGGTTCACTGCACCTATCAGTGAATCATGACAGTCCAGTGTTTCTTCCAAAGGGTGATGTCATTGTAATGTGCCCACCAATGGATAATGCCAATGTAAAATGCCTACCAACAGACAAGCTCAGTGCAATGTGCCTGTCAACAAATAAGCTCAGCGCAAGATGCCTAGCAACAGATAAGTTCAGTGCAATATGCCTACCAACAGACAAGCTCAGCGCAGTATGCCTAGCAACAGATAAGCTCAGTGCAATATGCCTACCAACAGGTAAGTTCAGTGCAATATGCTTACCAACAGATAAGCTAAATGTAATGAGCCTGCCAACAGATACGCCATGTGCAATATGTCAACCAACATATAAGCTCAGCGCTCAGAGCAATATGCCTACCAACAGATAAGTTCAGTGCAATATACCCACCAACAGGTCATACCCATGTACGTAATATATCTGCAGTTCGTGCTTGATCAATATGCCTACCAAAAAATCATACAACTGTGACGTGCCTATCAACGGGTCATTTTGACCAGCCTGCCTTCCAACGGACCATACCAGTGTAACGGACCTGTGAAAGGTCACGTCAACGCAATGTCTCTACCAGGAAGTCACGTCAGTACAGCGTTGCCTACCAACGGGTCATGCCAGTACAATTTGCCTATCAGCGCGTGCATAATGCACGAGCAGTGTGGCAAAAGGTCCTGTAACTGCAACGTGCCTACCTTTGGATCACGTCACAGTGGTTCGCCAACGAAAATGTCGTTATCACAACAGTGTACTTTTGAACAGGTCACGTCAGTGCGATTGGACCAATCTGGCTGGTTCGTTGGTTAGCTGTTGTTAGCCTTGTTTTGGGTTCACTTTTTCAATTATTTCACACACCCAAATTATCCAAATTCCCAAGAGTCTCATGTAAAGTGAGAGCTTTTAAATTCAAAACAAACCAACAACTGAGAACCCTTTCACTAGTCGCATACACTGATGATAAACCTGCTCTCATTCCCCTCAACATCCCCATCCCTACCCCTCTGTCAAGTCTGTCTCCTACTTTACATACTTTGTTGCTTTCTCTTTCCCTTCCCCATCTCTAAATCTTCCTTTGCTCCTGTCTCCTTTATCTTGTCAGATTGTGGAATCGAGTCATCGATACCCGTTTAAAACATATCCGGGTGGATTGAGTGCTCTCCACACCCGAGACCGCATTTCTCTGCTGCCCAGACAGCGTTCAACTTCCCTGTCCTGAGCAGAGTCGCCTTTCCCTCCATTCGGTGATAAAAGGCATTTGTATGCAGCGCAAGGTGTGCAGTACTTGCGGTAAGGTAATGGCTGTCTGCCCGCCTACCTGATCTACCTTCAGGTAAGCAACGAATGGAGACAGGTCGCTATCCCACGCCTGGCACCGTCCAACACTGTCAGACATCCGAGCGGTGTTCAGCCGTCCAAGGCTCTTGACAAGTCTAAGCGTGAATGGTTTTAAAAGTCTTGGGTTTTCGCCACCTTGCTGCTTCCGTTACAGTGTTTGTTTTTTGTTTTTAGACTGGTGTAGGCTCGAACCCATTCACCCCAGTGGTGTTCAGTTGTCGACGGCTCTTGGCAAGTGTAAGCATGATCTTTTTTGCAAGGGCGTGGTTCAGCCACATTGTTACATCAGCTGTGTCCTTATCATCGTGACAAAGGGGTACCAGGAACGAGATACAAAGGCTCTTTTAAAAAGCCCCTTACTACTTGTTTCACCAATCCCTTTGAAAAGCCCCTTACAACTTGTTACATCAGTCCCCGTCAAGGGGCTACTCCAGCAGGTGATCGCGAGGCATGGAGACACACAACCCACCAGGCTACCACCTACTTTGAGGACACAAAGGGCCAGTGTACACGAGAAGAGGAGCAGATGGAAGGACCAAGCCCTCCACAACCCAGCACAGCCCAGACCTTCACCTGTAATCGCTGTGCAAGGGCATGCCTATCCCGCATAAACCTCGTCAGCCACCATGGCACTTGGAGTAGATATGGACATCCCCTTTCTGAATCTTCGTCCGCTAAGTCAAGCCGTAACTGACTGACTGAGGCTAACCCTTTGACTCCTGCATCCTATATGTCTCGTCAGCCACCATCGCGTTGCAATAGAAATGGACCTCTCCTCTCCCTTGTCGATACTTCGTTCGCTAAGTAACTGACAGGTTAACCCTTTGACTTCTGCATCCTATATATCTCATCAGCCACCATCGCGTTGCAGTAGATATGGACCTCTCCTCTCCCTTGTCGATACTTCATTCGCTGACTGACTGAGATTAACCCTTTGACTCCTGACTCCCGCATCCTATTCACCAACTACAAAACCGTGACTCTTTGACTCCTTTACCCTATCCATCAGCTCCCTGCAGGAAGCTGGTGAATACAGTGAGGGAATAAGAATTAAGGTTTTGCTTTGCTAGCATGGTTGACAATGCAGGATGCTGGTGGACAGGGTACGGGAATGAAAGGGCTAAACAACAAAGATTTGGACCGATGGCAGCTCGAACCCATTCCTTCCAATCATCAGTCCATTATGGAAACCACTGGGCCACAATGACTAGTTCCTTTCATTATACTGATTCTGACTGCATGCTGTGTGGTTTTTGTATATATACATCTTAAACACTGTTGTCTGTATGCGTCTCATAAACTGACACGATAAGGCTGTCATATACAGATACATGTATATCTTCTGAAATAGTCATGAACAAACTAACTGACAAACAAGCAGACGAACAAACGGATCAGTGTGCAAGCGAGCAAAAGTGTGCTAAATACTAAACGAGAGGTTACAAAGGTCAAAATCGATTTAGTGCTATTGAACTTCTCTCAACTGTTATTACAAAATACCCAGTTCTGGCAGCCTCTGATGAACCAGGAAGTTGGTGAACCATGAGGTTAAAAAGTCGGAGCCAAGCACACATCCTGACGAACTCAGAGACCACCCAGTGAGAAGTTTATATCTTCACAACACGTCTATTGCCGTTGAATTATTCACCCATAAAAACACAACAACTGAGAGAGGTTGACCGATTATTGTTCCTCCCCCCCTCCCCTCAAATCGATTGCGTTTGACTGTCATCTCTATGGTGTTTTCATCTGTTCGAATAGCGTATTTTTGTGTGTCGTTCAAATGTAATTGTAAGTGTCATGAATTAATCACACAAGCATTTGTTTTCGTTTTGATAGGCCCATTTCAACTCTTAGGACACAAGAGTCTAAACTGTTCAGGTAAATTATACACAGATTCCTGAACTGTTTGGGGACAGACGTTTTACGAAATTACCTTTTCTTTTTTTTGTAACTCAAATGTTACAAATTGAATTGGATACACGTTTGAACTGGCAGAGAAATCTTTGTTCATAGAGGTGTGACAGTTTGCCAGGTTACAGTCTGGCTAGAAGAGGTTTGGTCTGCTTTCTCCCCAGCTGTAAATGGGTACCTGACCCTGTTCAGGCTGGGGGAGATAAAGAGGCACAGGAGAGAAGACGTAAGATCTGCCCTCAAAAAGCTGACTGGAGTACAGTGAGATCTCTGTTCTACCACTGACTGCCATTACAGACGATACGAAGGTGTATGGATCACGTATTGATGTGAGTCATCACGTAAAGCAACAGGTAACTTCAACAGACTACATAACGACATCCACTATATGCCTTTCTTTCTAAGTGATGTATAATTTAAAAGAGAAAACTAAGCAATGATGATAATGTGATGATGATGATGATGACGACAACAACAACAACAATAACAACAATAATAGTAATAATAATAATAATGAAACTAACAACAACAATAATAATAATGATAACAGACAAGTCAGCAAAACAACAACAACAACAGACAGGTAAGCAAGGTAATCAGAAAATCGTGCCAGTTCCGTGGAAAAGACGTGTGTCGTTTCACAACATGACTGTCTGCCTTATACACGCCCACATCGCTTGTAAACGTCATGTCTGTGTGCTACAAAGTGGAAAATCACTGCCACGGATTCTTCGAGTGGTAGAACAAACACGGGCAAATGACATCAGTCACTTGAAATACTGCGTGGAAACAGAGTCTGTACTGGGGTTGGCCGTCAAGTTTTTGGTCTATCTTGTTGTTGTTGTTGTTGTTGTTGCTTCTGCTGCTGCTGCCACTGCTGTTCTGTTCTGTTTTGTTAAGTTTACAGTCCTACCACTCGCGAGTATATGAGGACTAGCTTATAAGAATACTGCTCAAAGAAGCCTTAAAACGTTTTGGTTGCACTGTGAGATACCGATGCTGCTGTCGGATTATCTGGATCTAGGATACTTTGTTGTTGTTGCTGTTGTTGTTGTTAGATTATATTTGCGTCCCAGTGCAGATATGCGACTAGGGACTGTCTTCTGAAACATGTGCCTTAATATCTATCTTTAAACATCGTACAAAAATTGAATCAGTGAAAGTGAGGATGCGGGTGTTATGTCTCTGTGTATTTTTGAGTGAAAAGGAAGAAGAAATATACGATAACTAAATAAAAATATAAACAAAAGCCTTTATTGATACATGTACTGGTTTCTTTGAGGAGAATCCATAAAGATCTTTCACTCATAGATCATTGTTGAGGAACCTCAGTTGCTGGACTTTTTTTTTTCAGTGGACTCGTTTTGAAAAGTTAGGCCATTATAGTGTAAAGTAATCAGAAAGGTATGTTACACACATTTTCCGGGTGTTTGTAAAAGACAATAGTTGTCATATTCAGATAGGTTTTTTCATCTGACAGTCTGTCACAGAAATAGTACTTTGCACTCAATTCAGAGCACACTAATACTCTTTTACTGATCCAAATATTGAAACCAAACTGTGTACACTGAATTCGCACCACATGTACATCATTCTTTCATCTACTGAAAACACAAACACCTATCATAAAAGACATAAAATACAAACGCCTCAGCGGATGAAATCATCCACGAAATACAGCAAACCATAAATCATGGCGTATGTCGTAATTCCACAATGTGTGCTTATTATTGAACTGAATGTCTACAATTGTGTTTAACGCTGAAATCAGGCAAGGTACACTAAATGTTTAAAGATGATACTGTGGTTAAAAGAGACATTATTACAATGGCTTGATCATCTGTAGTGTTGTTTTGATTTTGTCCCAGAGAGGGTGATGAACCAGTCATCGACGATGTGGAGACTGGATAGTCATTAAACGATGCTTTCCTTTGATGAGATAGTCATTATCGGTGTACTGGTGATCAACGGCGCTTTGCTTTGATGAGCACGGTAGATACACACACACACACACACACACACACACACACACACACACACACACACACACACACACACACACACACACGCACAAACACACACACTAACACACACACGCATGCACGCACGCACACACACACATACACACACACGTACACACACAGAGCACTCACACTAACACACACACACACACACACACACGCACTCACACTAACACACACACACACACATGCACGGACGCGCACACACACATACACACACGTACACACACACGCACACACACACACGCACACACACTCACACACACACACACACGCACATACACGCACACACACACACACACTGCGCGCACACACACACACAGACACACACAGAGACACACACACACAGACACACACAGGAACACACAGACACACGCACAAACATAGACACACACACACACACAGAGTGTTTGTCAGAACTCATCACACTAATTACCACTGTTGCTGAGAACAAACTGATTGAACGGTTCAGGCCAAAGTATCAACTGCCGACAGATCGATCCCATCAGTGCCACACACGCGTTACCAAGTAACTCATAACGTAACATACCTGCACCTATAGGTTATGCCAGTGCAACATGCCTACCAAGTGGGTCATGCCAGCACGAAGTGACAAAAATACCACTCTGATGTGCCTGTATGCCCATGTAAATATGTCCATTATGTGTGTATAATATGCCTACCAACGGGTGTTGTTGGTGCAGTTTGCTGCTAATGACTATGCATTAGTAATGCGCCTACCAGGTACAAACCATAGGCGTATATCATAGGGTGATGTCAGGTGTAATCAGCCTACCAAAGTATGATGTCACTGTGACGTGTCTAATAATGGGTCATGTCTTTGTAATGTGCTTACCAAAGGGAGACTTCAGAGTGTCTATGAAAGGGTGATGTCAATGTAATGTACCTACCAATGGGTGACATCAGTATAATGCGCCTACCAATGGGTGACATCAGTGTGATGCGCCTACCAATGGATGACGTCAGTGTAACATGCTCACCAGTTCAGTTTATATTTGCTTATAGCCCAGCCGACTACTAGAGCCATATCAGGGCTACGTGCTCACCAAAGGGTGACGTCAGTGTAATGTTTTTCAAAGGGTGACCTCATCGCAATGTGCCCATCAACGGGTGACGTCAGTGTAATGTGCTTATTAAAAGGCGATGTCAATGTAATATAATATTTTTCAAAAGGTTGACGTCAATGCAATGTGCCTATCAAAGGGTGACGTCAGAGTGATGTACCTATCAAGGGGTGATAACAGTGTAATGTTTTCTCAAATGGAGACGTCTATATGATATTCCCTAACAAACAGTAATATCAGTGTCATGTTTTTCCAAAGGGTGACGTTAGTGGAATGATTTTTTCAAGAGGTGACGTCAATATACTGTGCCATTTCAAAGGGTGACGTCAATGTAATGTGCCTATCAAAGGGTGACCTCAATGTAGCGTGCCTACCAAAAGCTAACGTCAGAGCAAATGTGCCTATTAAAGGGTCAGATCAGTATAATTATGCCTACCAACAATCCTTGATAATGCAATTTATTCCAACAGCAGGCAATATCAGTGCAGACGTGCCTATCAGTAAGTCCCGTAATACCAGCGTGCCCTCCTGCTACCAACAGAACATGCCAGTGTAATTTGCATACTAACGTTTAACGTTGGTGCAACGAACAACTAAGATTCCATGACCAGACCCGGACCCGGACCAAACCCTTAGCACACAAAATCAGTACCAGCTAGATATGTTGTTTGAGAGGAGCAGTCAACTGCCCCGATATGACACCGGAGAGATAGGGTGATTTTCCATGTCCTTTCTCCTAGAAGGCCATATTAGCCTTCTTGCCTCACTGAAGACTTGGTAAATAAAGAAAAAAAAAAAAGAAAAGAAAAAAAAAGAAAGGATGGCTCAGCACTGCGTAGACGCGCTCTCAAAGGGGACAGCAGCACGATTTCCACATGGTAAATCTACTGTGACAAAAGAAATGAATAGGATTAGAACAGGAATGTGAATATGTATACGAATATGAATGTGAATTTATGAATACATGAATATCTGAATGTGAATATGAAACTAGACCAGACGCCACATGATCAGAGACACCAAGATCAGATAACCAGAGGGAACAATACTGATCCATCTTCATATTCACTGACAGAGAATCAAGTGGCTTGGTCATCTGACCAGAACGCAGCCCCACCGGCTGGCTCAACAGGCCTGTAACAAAAAGATATCTGGATTCCAAGCGAGAGGAAGACCAAAGAAGGCCTGACTGATGGCGTGTAAGAGACCTTGTCGGTTTTCCATGTCAGGCCTTCTAGCTCGCTGATGACTGTCAACTCCTTGCCACGAAAGCCACGATGGCACAGAAGCGGGACATATAAAAAAAAAAAAAGAAGAAGAAGAAGAAAGAAGAAGCAATGAAACCTATCAATGGGTCATGCCAAGCGTGGTTTACTAAAAGGCCACTTCATCATCATCATTCTTCATCTTTCATCATCATCATCTCATCAAGATTTTTATAGTGCGAACATCCGGGAAGCAAGCTCCTAAGCGCTTCACACTTTACAGAAAAAGTGTAATATAATTTTATTAATTTTTATATACAATACATTATTGATATATATCATATAAGCGTGATATTCCCACAGAACAAGAAAAAGAAACCAGTATCGCATCTTTATGATACGAGAACACTCTTTTCTATCAACCCATAAGAAACACAATAGACAGACATGCATATACACACAGACGCACACACGCATGCGGACACACACTTACTCAAAACCTTCACTGGGATTATGCTGGCGAAACGCAACATGCAAGGGACACAAGGCTTTGCAAACAGATCTCCCGTATCTTGACGCACTGTGGAATCGAGTAATCAATAGCTGTTTTAAAAACCATCTGGGTTGATTAAGTGCTCTCCACCGAGGGGTAGCAGCACATCTTTTCCCATGAAGAGTTAATGGCTGTTCAACCCCTCTGCCCCCCAGCAGAGTCTTATTTCCATGCACATGGTGATAAAAGGCATTTATATGCAGCAGGGGGCGGGCGGGCAGTATACGTGGAAAGGTAATGGCTGTCTAACCGTCACTCGATCTACCATCAGGTTAAGCAATGATCGGAGATGGGTCGCCCTCCAATGCTTGGCACCATGAGACGCTGTCACACCAGCGTTGTTTTCACCTGTCGAAGGGAATCTTGACGAGTCTAAGCGTGTGTCCTTTTTGAAGTCTGAGCCTTCACAAACGTTACTGCTTCCTTCACAATGAGGATGGGGCTGGAACCCATTTACCTGAGTGGTTTTCAAGCGCTGAAGACTCTTGGTAAGTCTGAGCGTGAAGCTTTCACAGGGGATGTGGTTTAAGGCATGTTGCTGCTTCCAGCTGAAGTACGATGGGCCTAGCAAAGCCAGTAGTGGATTATGCATGAAATCGTCGAGTAACAAAAATGAAAGAAAAAAAAAACAACAAAGAAAAAAACGGGATCAAGATGTGAAAGGGACCAGAAGAGGAAAAGGAAACAAGACCAAGACGAGGAAAGGGACCAGAAGAGGAAAAGGAAACCATATCAAGATGGAAAAAGGACAAGAAGAGGAAAAGGAAACCATTTTCAAGATGGAAAAAGGACAAGAAGAGGAAAAGGAAACCATACCAAGATGGAAAAAAGGACAAGAAGAGGAAAAGGAAACCATATCAAGATGGAAAAAGGACAAGAAGAGGAAAAGGAAACCATATCAAGATGGAAAAAAGGACAAGAAGAGGAAAAGGAAATCATATCAAAATGGAAAAAAGGACAAGAAGAGGAAAAAGGAAACCATATCAAAATGGAAAAAGGACAAGAAGAGGAAAAGGAAATCATATCAAATGGAAAAAAAAAAAAAGGACAAGAAGAGGAAAAGGAAACCATATCAAAATGGAAAAAGGACAAGAAGAGGAAAAGGAAACCATATCAAAAATGGAAAAAAGGACAAGAAGAGGAAAAGGAAACCATATCAAAATGGAAAAAGGACAAGAAGAGGAAAGGAAATCATATCAAAAAATGGAAAAGGACAAAAAAAAGGAAAAGGAAAATATAAAAATGGAAAAAAGGACAAGAAGAGGAAAAGGAAACCCATATCAAAATGGAAAAAAAGGACAAGAAGAGGAAAAGGAAATCATATCAAGATGGAAAAAGGACAAGAAGAGGAAAAGGAAATCATACCAAGATGGAAAAAGGACAAGAAGAGGAAAAGGAAATCATATCAAGATGGAAATAAGGACAAGGAAGAGGTAAAGGAAACGATATCAAGATGGGAAAAAAAGGACAAGAAGAGGTAAAGGAAAATCATATCAAGATGGGGAAAAAAAGGACAAGAAGAGGGAAAAGGAAAATCATACCAAGATGGAAAAGGACAAGAAGAGGAAAAGGAAACCATAAATCAAGATGGAAAAAGGACAAGAGAGGTAAAGGAAATCATATCAAGATGGAAAAAGGACAAGAAGAGGTAAAGGAAACGATTTTCAAGATGGAAAAAAAAGGACAAGAAGAGGAAAAGGACAACGAGGAAAGCAACTGGGGACAAAAACAGATTCTTACAGATGACATCTAACTTGGAATGGTATGGACACTAACTAAAGAACTGTATGCGCGCTGGATTCATCCTGCACCCTAACATGGCATAGAACGTTATAGATACAGAGCTGTCTCACAAAGATATGCTTTCAAGATCCATGTAAGAGGGAAACAAAAAGATCTCAAAATTTCATCCAAGCCTATATACTTTGCAATTACTCTGCTTAGAAGAAGAGAGAGAAGAATCCTTTAAGAAAATGCCTACCACCATTAGTTCTGACCCTGAAAAAGAAGAGCTTGTTATAATGGAAGACGTTTCAGGGGATGACCGACAAAGAAAACAAAAAAGTACTGATGTTTGAACGTAAACCTTTCATACAAAGCTCAAGATCTTACGTTTCTTTCAAATGGTGCTGTCAATATCAAAACAACATCGCTTTGTATTTCGTTGTCTCGCTTCGAAACGAAGACAGCAGCCTATAATCATACCATTAATTATCTTCACGTCACATACTGCTGGGTCTGATCTTCAGAAAAAAAGAGATCCAGATTGCAGACAGTGGATTTTTTTTTCTGAGCAAAAAATAACTTCATTAAGAATTCGAAGAGCCCTTTAACACGAGTAAAAGGGCATTCCAACGGTCATGACCTGGAATACCGCCCAGCGCCCTTAAAGTGTAAAGAAATTAGGCCTGAACACTTGCTTGAGGGCTGTTTTCCTCTGAGGACCTTCATCTATCGACCTCTCCCCAGAGTTTGTTGCCACTCATCACAATGGGAGTTTTTTAACAGAAAGGGTGCAAGAAAAGTCACCATGGAACCAAAACCTGGAAGCCAGGTGTGACAGCAGCGTAGGACGAACAGCTACGAACAAACACAGACCCCGACCCTCGCTACTGTTTGCAGAATCAAAAACTTAACATATAAAGAAAATTGTGATGTCACATGCCATTTTTCCTCTTCAGGTCTTTCACCTCGCTTGCTGCATGTCACGTCTGTCCCCCGCCACACCCGAGATGGTAGAAAAGGACAGATAAAAGAAGAAAGAAGCAGCTTCTACAGCAACGCTTTGGACTGTGTTGGCTTGACCGTACTAAAACTAAAAATCATTATCGTTCTTATAAGTCTATTGTGTTAACTACTAACATTACAGCAACTGCTTCTTTCTATTTTGTTGATTTTTTAACGCAATGTTGTGTAGTTTTGTTCACATCTTGAACACTTTTTTTTTGTCGGTTTCAAGAATGGGATAGAAAGGCTGATAGTAACCCAAAAAAACAAATGTAAAAGAAACCAGAATG
>JAPXFY010001570.1:22500-34866 GCA_030674185.1 Monoplex corrugatus | reverse complement strand
ACACGCCTGGGGCGCAGAAAATAGCACTCTTTTTCTTCCCGTTTTTTTTCTGGGTCTGTATTTTTCCTCCTGTCTGTCTGTCTGTCTCTCTGTCTGTCTGTCTGTCTGTCTGTCTGTGTCTGTCTTCTCTGTCTCTGTCTGTCTGTCTGTGTCTCTCTGTCTGTCTGTCTGTCTGTTTGTCTGTCTGTCTGTCTGTCTGTCCCCTCTCTCTCTCTCTTCTCTCTCCCCACACACATACTCTCTCTCTTTTGTTTCTCTCACACCCCACGAATAATCCACACTCGCACTCCCCACCCACAGTCTGTCTGTCTGTCCGTCTTTCTTTCTTTCTCTTTGTCCAGGCCCCTGGCCAGCTCAGGGTTTTAAGTGCGGGTTTAAAGGGCTCGTGCCATATCACCGTACACATGGCCCCTTTTGGGGAGGTTAGTGCATATGGAAATTTCGCTGACGCGGAGACGTCATTTTTGGGGAAAACTGAAACTGAAACTGTCCCCCCCCCCCCCCCCCCCAACACCCTTCCCCCCCATTCTCATTAATACATCCTGTCCACCCATCCCTTTTTCCATGCTGCCCTTTGGCCTGCATACTCCTTTCTTTACCCAACGGATCAACAATTAAAAAAAAAAATCCTTGAACCAATGCCTAGGGTTCTTTGATGTGCCCAGGACCCGTGTGTAACACCCCCTTGCCATGTGAACTGAGAAATTTTATCCCATCTGTTCACCACGGAAGCTTAAAGTGGCCACTTCCACTTTCCTGCGCCGTATGCACGACCTCAGCAATGCACACAATTTTTGGGTACAATAAAATTTAGAATCAAAAAAAAACAACCGTCGTATTGTTTTTGCTACTTTAATACTTTGTGATCTGTGGTCTTCTAAAATTTGTTCTGTCACTCTTGCATTCCCAGCATCTGGTTAACAAAAATTTCTTACGCTATTCACCCCCCCCCCCCCTCCCTTTCCCTTTGGGGGTGCCGGGGGCTCCTTTAGTAAAATAAATAACTCCATCTTCCGGAAATTCTGTGCTAGAAATCTCTTCTTTTTTGTTATTCTCTTTGGGTTTTTGCCTTGTTCCCTTTTGCTTTCTGTCTTTTCTTCCTATAATTTTCTGCCTTTAAAGGTCCGTTCACTTTTAATTTTCGATAAAGTCTTACTACTTTCTCTTAGGGTTGATAATTGGGTACAGTATTAAATGCATTTTTGGTTCTAGGACGGTGAGAAATGCGGAAGCAAATTTTGGGGAATTTATGCCCGTTTTTAAAATATCTTTTGGTGTCCTTGGGGGATACTTGATTTGTGTTCGGGTGTGGTTTTTTTTTTGTCCCCCCGTCGATGAATTTACGGATGGTCAACGCCAGGGGCATGTCCTTAGATTGTGTGCCAATGCATTTATATGGAACTTCATTTTTTCTTTTTTTTTCCCTTTGAAGTTTTGTAAAGGGTTTTTAAGCAGTTATACCCGATATGGCTCTAAAGCAGTTTGGCTGGGGTTTTAAACAAAAATAACAACTATTCACCTTAAGCCTGAACCATTCGTTACTCCCAGTCTGCTTCTTTAAAAATATAAAACCCTATACATTTACAAATAACAGCAAAAAGGCACAAAACCCTTTACACAGGGTTAAAAAGTTCAAATACCTGGGAAAGGTCATTTCATCAACGGCAATGCCCCATCGGGAAAAAGCGGCAAATCGGGCCCAAAGCCAAAACAGCATTCAAGAAGATGACAAGCAGTCTTACCAACAAATGCCTATCAATTAACATCAGAAAGAGAGTCCTTGAATGTTATACAGAACCAATACTTTTGTACGGATGCGAGGCGTGGACAGTCAACAAGCAAAGCCAGAGCAAGATTGAGGCAGCCGAGATGTGGTTTCTAAGAAAAATGTTGAGAGTTCCATGGACAGCAAAGAAAACAAACGAAACAATCTTGATGGAGGCAGACACAAGTAGATCACTCATAAGGAAGATTATGAAAAGACAGCCAACATTCATAGGCCATTTTATGAGGAAGGGGGATTTGGAGCACCTGGTCACAACGGGAAAGCTGGAGGGAAAGAGAGTGCCAGGTAGACCCAGGGAGAGAATGCTGGACGGACTTGCAAGGTGGCTGGGGATGAGGAGGGTGGGGGAGATGCTAGGGGCAACGAGAGATAGAGATGGTTGGAAGTCCATGGTCGCCAACGCCATGCGGCAGGGCACCTGATGATGATGATGATGATACATTTACGATAGCCCGCTTGCTTCCTTAAAAGTATGTACATATATGATGGCTCTGTCTGTCTGATTGGAAACTGGATGAACCTGGTTAAACTCAGTTGAATGTGGAACAGCGTGGACTGTGGCTGAGCAGACCGATTCTTGAGTGGCAGTCCTTGACACAGCTGGCACACATGAAGGCTGATGGCTGTGGCTGGCTGGTTGTTGACACAAGTGTCATTCTCTCTGTGGCTACAAAATGTCATGTAGGCCTTAAATGTATCAGCCCAGAACATATTATCCTTCATAAAATATGAAACAACCGCTGGTCCGTAGTATGCAATGTTAAGAAACGGATACATTTCAGCTGCAAAAACTTGTCCATTTATGGTTTGAAGTTTTCAATTTTCTTTTCCATGCAAATTTGAGAGCATTATGTATACACATGTTCTTAAATCCGGTATATTCAATCCTCCTTGCTTTATATTGTTAGTGGCTGTCTTTCTGCTGATTTTGTCTCGTTTTCCATTCCATACAAACTGAAAACATAACTTCTGTAGTTGTATAAAATGATCTGGTGGATCCGGCAATAATATCTATAAGTATATAAGTTTAGATAATACAAGAGACTTTAGGACAGCGACTTTACCAATCGGGGTAATGGATCTTTGTGGTCAAATTTTGAATAACATTTTTACTTCTGAAACATTCTTTCTGTTCTGTCGAACCACTGGTGAGTTCGTTTTTCTATGGAAAGGCGATTCCTGCACTTACAACCTGTTGATAAGTTTAAATATCTGGGAACGATCATCTCACCAGACGGTAGATGCACATCAGAAACAGCCAGCAGCAGAATCAGCCAAGCCAAAACAGCATTCAGTAAGATGAAAGGCATTCTTACCAACAAATGCCTATTAATTAACATCAGGACGAGAGTTCATGAATGTTATATAGAACCGATAATGTTATACGGTTGTGAGGCGTGGACAGTCAACAAGCAAAGCCAGAACAAGATTGAGGCAGCCGAGATGTGGTTTCTAAGAAAAATGTTGAGAGTTCCATTGACAGCAAAGAAAACAAACGAGACAGTCTTGATGGTGACATACACAAGAAGGTCATTGATAAGGAAGATTAGGAAAAGGCAGGCAACATTTATAGGCCATTTAATGAGAAAAGGGGAATTGTAGCACCTGGTCATAACAGGAAAGTTGGAGGGAAATAGCGTACCAGGTAGACTCAGGGAGAAAATATTGGACGGACTTGCAGAGTGGCTGAAGACAGAGAGGGTGGAAGATGTGCTTGTGGCAACAAGGGATAAAATCATATGGAGGGCCATGATCGCCAACGCCATGCGGCAGGGCACTTGATGATGATGATGATGATGATGATGACAACCTGTCGGCGGGCACAATGATTTTGTACCTGTCTCTTTCCGTGTTTCCGCACTGAAATCAACAGACTTCAGATCATGTTTGCAAGCGTCCCTATATCGCAGCAGTGGCGCCCTGTCAGTTCTCCGTACAGGATTTCTTTTGGGATGTGGTCATCCTGCATGTGGAGAACATGGCCAAGAATTAACCCTTTTCGTTGTGTGAAGAGCTCGTTCATGCTTGGTTTGCTGGCCTGGTGTGGGACGTCCATCTTCGGCACATCGTCTTTAAATTAACCCTTTGAATAGAAAGAATGAAACCTGCGGCAGCAGCCAGCCAGTCACTGCCATCAACCTTCACGTGTGTCAGCTGTGCCAAGGACTGCCACTCAACAATCGGTCTGTTCAACTACAGCCCACGCTGTTCCACATCCAACAGAATTTCACCGGGCTCACGATATCCACCAGCTGCAAAACTTAACCATCTGACTCCCTCACCCTATCATGCAGCAGGGAATCAGAGGGTTAATTTTTTGCTTTGCTAGAATGGGTGACAGTGCTGGATGCTGGTAGAAAGGATGCAGGAGTCAAAAGGGTGAAGGAAATGCCCACGATCCGGTTGTTTAAGCATTGCAAGTGGAAGCTGTTGAGGTGGTGCTCTTTGTGCACGTAGGTTGTCCAGTTCTTACTGCTGTGGAGAAGGGTTCTCAGTGTACAGGCTCTGTACACTCCAGTCTTGGTGGCTGTGGGGATTTTGTTATCCCCCCGCCCTCCACTTTCTTGGACAGCTTGGCAATAGCAGCTGCAGCTTTCCTTATCTTCCTGTTATAGATAAATTGTTATGCTTGTCTTCATGGATTGAAATAATGGAGTTTGCGTTTGTTGTCAATATGTTTGTATATCAACGTAAGTATAAAATGAAAAAAAAAAAAAGTAAAAAAATTACAAAGGGAAACATAGACTATTTATCCTGCAGTAACCCAAAAGATTAACTTCTAGGTAGGTGTGTACAGCAGCATGTTTTACACAGAAATCAGTGTGTGCCGAAAAATACGTTCAGATGAATATCAGAAAAAAATGAAAATTCTTTCCCTCTGAACCCGCAGTGAGTGACAGTGCATAGGATTCCAGTCATGAATATCATAGCAACATTCTGATCACTTCAGTACAACATTAGTTAATATAACAATAAATGGTACCAAGACCACAAAGCGCTTAAACTCTTTTACTCCCACACCCGTATTGGAAGCTGGTAAAGAGTGTGAGGCTTGTATAGAAAGCTGCCGGAAGACAGGGTGAAGGATTGAAAGAGTTAATGCAAGGGATAAATGCAGACCAGAAATATAGGGCGCTTGGATTACTTCCTCGTGTCAGTGAGTCAAGATTTCCTCCCTTGCCCCCGCCCCACTCCTTTCCTCACCCTCCCCTCCCCTCCCCCGCTCCTCTCCCCTCAACCCCCCCTTTCTTCCCCAAGTGCATGAAGTTCAATACAGAAAGGGGAAATAGGGTTCGACCACTTCTGCCTGACCTCGTCAAGACTTGTGAGGTTTTATATAGAAACGAAAAGTAGGCTTTTCTGTCTTGTTCTCACCTTCTCTGCTATACTGGGTTAAGTGTTCTAGGAGGGGCAGCATCACTCCCTACAATGGCACAGAAGCTGCGAACTATCTGACGCAATCCATCACCACATGTCAATACCTTTTCTTTTAAATTAAGATCTGTAAATAAACGTTTTCTAGCAAACGGTTAAGGCTGTTTCGCTACATACACACAGGCATGCGTGCATAGACACACGAAATAACTTAAGCGAAAAACCTTTTCTTTATCTAAGCATCTAGCCAGTCCAGCAACCGACTTATCAAACAATAATGTAAAACCAGACTAATGGACCCAAGCAAACTTGGCACCAAACCACGCCATTTACAACACGATCTAATATTAACAAATACAACCACATTTTTGTCAGTGAATGTCAATGGCAGGAATTCAGTAACCATTTATCGTCATATTAAGTAATTAGCATTCGTTGTTGTATTACCATTTATTGTTATATTAACTAATGTTGTACTGAAGTGATCAGAATGTTGCTATGATATTCATGACTTCAATCCTATACACTGTCACTTACTGGGGGTTCAGAGGGAAAAAAATCTTTATTTTGAAGGGTAACAGATAGGTGTATTGGAAAATATACTTTATCTTAGCTTAATTCTCTTTGATATGCAGAGTTCAAGAAACAGCGAGAAGAAGATGAAGACAACAGTGTCAGGAAGATTTATCTTAGTTTATCTTTCTTTGATGCGCAGAGTTAAGAAAACAACGAGAAGAAGATGAAGACAGCAGTGTTAGGAAGATTTATCTTAATTTATCTCTCTTTGATACAAGAAACAAGGAGAAGAAGATGAAGACAGCAGTGTTTGGAAGATTTATCTTAAATTATCTCTCTTTGATACACAGAGTTAGGAAATAGCGAGAAGAAAATGAAGCAGCAGTGTTAGGAAGATTTATCTGAATTTTTCAACAAACAGCGAGAGGATGAATAAATCAGTTTTAGGAAGATTTATCTTAATTTATGTCTTTGATACGCAGAGTTCAAGAAACAAGGAGAAGAAGATGAAGACAGCAGTGTTAGGAAGATTTATCTTAACTTATCTCTCTTTGTTACGCAGAGTTCAAGAAACAAGGAGAAGAAAATGAAGACAGCAGTGTTAGGAAGATTTATCTTAACTTATCTCTCTTTGTTACGCAGAGTTCAAGAAACAAGGAGAAGAAAATGAAGACAGCAGTGTTAGGAAGATTTATCTTAAATTATCTCTCTTTGATATGCAGAATTCAGGAAACAGCGAGGAGAAGACGAAGACAGCAGTATTAGGAAGATTTATCTTAATTTATCTCTCTGTGATACGCAGAGTTCAAGAAATAGGGAGAAGAAGATGAAAACAGCAGTGTCAGGAAGATTTATCTTAATTGAAAAAAAAAACAGCGAGAAGAAGATGAAGACAGCAGTGTTAGGAAGATTTATCTTAATTTCTCTCTCTTTGATACCCAGAGTTAGGAAACAGCGAGAAGACGAAGATAGCAGTGTTAGGAAGATTTATCTTAGTTTTTCAAGAAACAGCGAGAAGAAAATGAAGATAGGCATGTTAGGAAGATTTATCTTGATTTATCTCCCTTTAATACGCAGAGTTCTGGAAACAGCGAGAAGAAGATGAAGATAGCAGTGTTTGGAGCCACGGGACCCACCGGTCAACTTGTGGTGCAGCAGGCGCTGGACAAGGGGTACGAGGTTCGAGCCTTGGTCAGAGATCCTGACAAGATGGCGACTCAGGTGCAACATGATAAACTACAGGTATGACATTTTTCGTAGTGTTTTCAGATATTTCGAATAATTGAACTTGGAATGATGTTGAAAAGAGATTGAACACTGTCTTAAAAGGTCTGGTAATTCTATTCTTAATCGTACAAATGCCATAAGCTTGCTTATAAGCCCTCCGACAAATGTGTATGTGTGTGTGTGTGTGTGTGTGTGTGTGTGTGTGTGTGTGTGTGTGTGTGTGTGTGTGTGTGTGTGTGTGTGTGTGAAGGATGATTTATCTTATTAAATGACAGATATTTTGAATAATAAAGCTACACCTGCTGAAGCTAAATAGCAAGAAGACTGAAGTCATGGTAATCAGTAAAAAACATGAAATCCCCTTGTGCAAAATGACAGCAAATAGCACAACTTTGAAACAGGTTGATAAATTTAAATATCTGGGAACGATCATTTCACCAGACCGCAGATGCACATCAGAAGTAGCCAGCAGAATCGGCCAAGCCAAAACAGCATTCAAGAAGATGAGAAGCGTTCTTACCAACAAATGCCTATCAATTAACATCAGGAAGAGAGTTCTTGAATGTTGTTTAGAACGGATACTGTGATACGTTTGTGAGGCGTGAACAGTCAACACGCCAAGTCAGAACAAGATTGAGGCAGCCGGAATGTAGTATCTAAGTTGAATGTTGAGTTCCATGGACAGCAAAGAAAACAAGCGAGACAGTCTTGATGGAGGCAGACAAGAAGATCATTGATAAAGAAGATTAGGAAAAGACAAGCAGCATTTATAGGCCGTTTTATGAGGAAAAGGGAATTAGAGCATCTGGTCAGAACTGGAAAGCTGGAGGGAGAGAGAATACCAGGTAAATCCCGGGAGAGAATACTGGACGGACTTGCAGGGTGGCTGAGGACAGAGAGGGTGGAAGATTTACTTGCAGCGACAAGGGATGGATGCATATGGAGAGCCATGATCGCCAACGCCATGCGGCAGGGCACATGATGATGATGACACCTGCCGAGACCGTTCTACGTATGGTAGTCGCTGCATCTGTTGTACCAGGAGCAAAGAGTATAGTACCTCCATAGGTACTACACTCTTTGCTAGGAGCGTCAGTAGGCGAGACAGTGGACAGATAATTGCATGCCCATATCTGTACTGTTCAGACAAACAGGCAAGCCGGAACAACAACATATTCAATCACCAGCTTCGACAAAGCTCTGCGGCGATGGAGAAGTGGAAACATAGGTGGTCGTGAGGTTGTGGCTGTCCGCCGTAGACCTGAGACAGATGCAGTGCTTGTATCCTCCTACAGCAACAGGGCAGCCCACTTAAAGGAACAGCACCGATTTCGTCAAAGGAGAAGGGGGGTGGGGGTGGGGGCAGGAATAACACAAAACCTAAACAAAGTCTGCCTCATCAGATAACCGTGTCTATCTTGTCCTACAACTGTACTGTCGAAAAATCCAAGCAAAATGGGAAACAATAAAACAAGGAACAAGGAAACCAAAAAGAGAAAACAGGTCTTAACTTTGGTGCATGGGCTGTCCGAACCTTACTAGGACTGAGATGATAGACCAGAGCAGTGTGCACCTTTGATCACCTGGATATTGGATTACACCGACATAGCTGCCCAGAGTCAGACCAGATTTGCAGATAAAACCCAGCTCGAGGAAGGTGGAAGAGATTGTACTTGCTATTGCTTTGGAAAGCCCACAGTTGAACAAACAGCGTGTGGTATCGGATTTGCCACACGCACTGAGTTTGCAAGAATGCTAGAAAGCCTTCCCCGTGGTATCAGTGATGGCTTGGTGATCCTTTGTCTTTGGCTCATAAAATACCACTTTAGCACAGTGCTTTTGCCCTGATGACGAAAATTCCAGGTGATATATAAGAATCCCTTTATAAAGAACTCAACCGCGGTCAACTGCGCGGATAAACTTATCATTCCTGGAGACTTCACTGATCATTTGGGAGAGTACGACTCCACGTGGCCAGCTGTCCTTGGGCACCGGGGTACTGCAAAGTGCAACTCCAGTGGTCTGGTGTACCTGTCATTGTGTATTGAGCATGAGCTCATCGTCACCAGTTCCTTCTCGCAGCAAACGGACAAGTTCAAAAACGCATGGATGCACCTGGTCTCTAAACGGTGGCACATGCAGGATATAACTTGCGATAGAAAGACAGAAGAGACGTGCACATCACACGCTTCATGAGAGATGACTGCGGGTCTGATCACCGGCTACTACACGGCAAGATAAATACCCTGTTTGCTCGGAAAATCAAAGCACCTTGAGATAAACTTCTCAGAAGTTGAATATTGACTATCTGCAAAGCAGCAAAGATGTCCTTCAGGAGAAGCTCCAAGTAAAATTATCCGACATAGAACTAGAGGGAGAGAATGTAACGGCTGAATGGAAATCCTTTAATGAAACTATCGACATGCATTAATAATCTGGGCTTTATCAAAGATAAAACACAGGGACTAGTCAGGTAAGTGAAAAGATCTGTTAGATTATTGAAAAACACCGCGCTGTCACAAGAAACATGTAAGCAAAAAGGTACGTGAGAAGAGGAAGCCTGAATTACGATCAAACAAAGCAGCATGTCCAAGAAGAATTAGCAGCAGATGAAGAGCCAATGATGGTAGATAAAAACTGCAGAATTCCAAGCAGTAGCAGATGCCAAGTACATGAATTCATTCCACGGTGGCTTCTTCACTGTGTACGAAGCAAAAGCTTACAGTTCAACACCCATCCTTACCTTCGAACACTCCATACCCCTTATAGAGAAAGCTGACATGCTGCTGAGTGTGGAGTCGTCAGTATCAGACTATCTGGTAACACAACGGCAGCATCCTCCCGATCGCTAGAAAAGGAATCTGTGGCACACCTACCCTCCAGCGCCGAGATTATCAAAGACTCGAAACAAACTATACATAAAAATGCACCAGGAGCCGACAGTATTCCTGCAGATGTCTACAAGAATGAGGGTGAGATGCTGCTGGAGAAGTTGTCAATCTAGCACCACAGTCTGTATGGAAAAAGGATTAGTTTTCTGAAATTTTTTAAAGATATTGTGATTATAGACATCTACAATAGGAAGGGCAGTAAGACCGTATGCGGTCATCAGAGCAGGGTATCCCTTTTGTGTGTTGCCGGAAAGTTCCTTGCCAGAATCATCCTTAATAGAATCGTCATCTATGTAGCTGAGCGTATCATTCCTGTGTCTCATTGTGAATTTCGTGGTGAAAGGGGCACGAATTACAATGTACATATAGTTTACCATACACCAGCTATAAGGGAAACGTCCCGAACAAAACCAAGAGCCGCACATGGTATCTGTACATGTAGATTTGACAGAAACATTTTGACATCCTTAAACGGAAGGACCTGTTGGAGTTACTTCCAAAGTTTGGCTGTCTTCAGATTGCTTCCTGTCACGATGGCACGCTGGCCAAAATGCAAGGGAATGGGGGGGTGGGGGTGGGGAGGGGGGATAGAACTTTCCCAGTGGAGAACAGAGTGAAACAGATTTGCGCTTTTTTCAGATGAGTGCTCAGTGGACGCAATCGCACGATTTGCTTTAGTCTGCATACGTTTGGCCTTACAGTTTGCCAGAGTAAGACAGAAACTATATTTCAGCCAGCACCATCTTAACTTTTGGAACTCCATTACCTCATATATACCAGCATCCTGTATTGCCAACCATGCTAGCAGAGCAAAAACTTAACCCTTTGATTCCCTTACCCTATCCACCAGCTTCCTGCAGGAAGCTGGTGGATAGGGCGAGGGAATCAAAGGGTTAAATTTTTGCAGTTGGTGGATAGGGTGCGGGAGTCAAAGGGTTAAGACTGCATTCACATTCTGTTACTTTGGCAGGACAGTGACCGGCAAAGGATCTTTGATGTAGAGGTGACACTGTGCATCATCGAGACTAGCTCTGTGTATTGAAAGCTGACAAAGAGATTGTAGTAGGGCCATGGCATAAGACTCGCCGGAAAAAAAAAATTGCTGTGTTCAGAGCAATGGTCCAGAAATCCCTTCTCTGCTTGTTGTGATACCCGGGGTATCTGTGTACAGTGTAATGGTCCAGAAATCCCTTCTCTGCTGTTGTGATACCCGGAGTATCTGTGTACAGTGTAATGGTCCAGAAATCCCTTCTGTGCTGTTGTGAGACCCGGAGTATCTGTGTACAGTGTAATGGCCCAGAAATCCCTTCTCTGCTGTTGTGTTACCCGGGGTATCTATGTACAGTGTAATGGCCCAGAAATCCCTTCTCTGCTGTTGTGTTACCCGGGGTATCTATGTACAGTGTAATGGCCCAGAAATCCCTTCTCTGCTGTTGTGATACCCGGGGTATCTGTGTACAGTGTAATGGCCCAGAAATCCCTTCTCTGCTGTTGTGATACCAGGGGTATCTGTGTACAGTGTAATGGCCCAGAAATCCCTTCTGTGCTTGTTGTGATACCCGGAGTATCTGTGTACAGTGTAATGGCCCAGAAATCCCTTCTCTGCTGTTGTGTTACCCGGGGTATCTATGTACAGTGTAATGGCCCAGAAATCCCTTCTCTGCTGTTGTGATACCCGGGGTATCTGTGTACAGTGTAATGGCCCAGAAATCCCTTCTCTGCTGTTGTGATACCCGGGGTATCTGTGTACAGTGTAATGGCCCAGAAATCCCTTCTCTGCTGTTGTGATACCAGGGGTATCTGTGTACAGTGTAATGGTCCAGAAATCCCTTCTCTGCTGTTGTGATACCCGGAGTATCTGTGTACAGTGTAATGGCCCAGAAATCCCTTCTCTGCTGTTGTGATACCAGGGGTATCTGTGTACAGTGTAATGGCACAGAAATCCCTTCTGTGCTTGTTGTGATACCCGGGGTATCTGTGTACAGTGTAATGGCACAGAAATCCCTTCTCTGCTGTTGTGATACCCGGGGTATCTGTGTACAGTGTAATGGTCCAGAAATCCCTTCTCTGCTTGTTGTGTTACCCGGGGTATCTGTGTACAGTGTAATGGTCCAGAATTCCCTTCTCTGCTGTTGTGATACCCGGGGTATCTATCAAAGACTCATTCAACGCTTGGAACGGTTCCGTTGAAGATGTCTGTGCAAGATCCGCAAAATCACGTGACAAGTTCTGGTATCCGGTTTTTACAGTTATGAAGAAATGTACGGTTGATTAATAAGGAAGTACTTGGTGAAGTCCAGTAGGATCTTGTGTCTTCCTCTGTGCATTATAATACATTACATCATTGTTTCGCAATGCACTGCATCGAATTATACCACGCTGTATTAAACTGTATTTTACTGTGTTGCATCACACTGCATCGGTGTGAGTACCTGTTCCAAAAGTTTATGACCAAGGGGTTTGTCAATGCAAAAAACTATTTTACCTCTTATGGTGCCGATTTCTCTACCTGTTGTCATCGTCATCATCATCATCATCATCATCATCAACATCATCATCATCATCATCATC
>JAPXFY010001570.1:10000-12500 GCA_030674185.1 Monoplex corrugatus | reverse complement strand
CTCCGACAATACTCTCGCTCTTGAATCAAAGAAAAATGTTGAATTGTGCTGTCTGGAAATAAAACATTGGATGTCTGCAAACCGGTTGAAGTTGAATGAAGAGAAAACTGAAGTTCTGCTGGTCGGAACTGCTCCTAAAAGAGAAATTGTCCCTTTTTCTTCACTTTCGGTCTGTAGTGCAGACATCCCTTTCTCGAAGAAAGTAAAAACACTAGGAGTGTTTCTGGATGCTAATCTCTCGATGCGTGATCAGATCAATTCAATCATCAGAACTTGCTACTGCCATATCCGATCTCTTGGTAAAGCCCGCCAGTACTTGACTATTCAAGCTGCTAAGACTGTTGCTGTCACACTAGTACTCTCAAAATTAGACTACTGTAATAGTCTACTTGCTGGTCTCCCTCAGGTGAAAATACAGCGTCTGCAGGCTGTACAAAACGCAGCTGCCAGAGTAATCTCTAGATGCAGGAAGACTGAACACATAACTCCCATCTTACGGAATCTGCACTGGCTCCCAGTTCAACAACGCATCAATCACAAACTACTAACTATCACCTACCGTGCACTCAACTCTAGTAGTCCTTCTTATCTTAAAGATCTTCTTTCTGAATATAAACCTGTTCGCAGTCTGAGATCTGCTTCCAAGTCTCTTCTTCATGTTCCTGGGACAAGGGATGTTAAAACCAAAAGATATGGTCAGCGAGAATTTAAATACCTTGCCCCTACCAAGTGGAACATGCTTCCCATGAGCATCAGGGAGAAAAAGACTCATTCATCCTTTAAATCTAGTCTCAAGACACACTTTTTCTAATGTTGTATGGGATTGCTTATTTGAATGTGAATACCTTGAATGCCTTTATGAATGTTGGTGCAAAGGCTGTGTGGAATTGTTTTTGTGCCCCCCCCCTCCCCCCCACCGTGCGCCGCGAGCATGCTTTTATAGCATGGAGATTTTTGTTGCGCGATATAAATTTTCATTCATTCATTCATTCATTCAATTTAAGATGGACAGCCAGCAGGTCAGATTGACAATTTAAGATGGACAGATGGCAGGTCAGATTTACAATTTAAGATGGACAGATGGCAGGTCATATTGACAATTTAAGATGGAAAGATGGCAGGTCAGATTTACAATTTAAGATGGACAGATGGCAGGTCATATTGACAATTTAAGATGGAAAGATGGCAGGTCAGATTGACAATTTAAGATGGACAGATGGCAGGTCAGATTGACAATTTAAGATGGACAGATGGCAGGTCAGATTGACAATTTAAGATGGACAGTTGGCAGGTCAGATTGACAGTTTAAGATGGAAAGATGGCAGGTCAGATTGACAATTTAAGATGGACAGTGTGCTGGTCTGATTGACAATTTAAGATGGACAGATGGCAGGTCAGATTGACAATTTAAGATGGACAGTCAGCAGGTCAGATTGACAATTTAAGATGGACAGATGGCAGGTCAGATTGACAAGTTAAGATGGACAGTTGATAGGTCAGATTGACAATTTAAGATGGACAGTCAGCAGGTCAGATTGACAATTTAAGATGGACAGTTGGCAGGTCAGATTGACAATTTAAGATGGACAGATGATAGGTCAGATTGACAATTTAAGATGGACAGCCAGCAGGTCAGATTGACAATTTAAGATGGACAGATGGTAGGTCAGATTGACAATTTAAGATGAACAGTTGGCAGGTCAGATTGACAATTTAAGATGGAAAGATGGCAGGTCAGATTGACAATTTAAGATGGACAGCCAGCAGGTCAGATTGACAATTTAAGATGGACAGCCAGCAGATCAGATTGACAATTTAAGATGGACAGTGTGCTGGTCAGATTTACAATTTAAGATGGACAGATGGCAGGTTAGATTGACAATTTATGATGGACAGATGGCAGGTGAGATTGACAATTTAAGATGGACAGTCAGCAGGTCAGATTGACAATTTAAGATGGACAGTCAGCAGGTCAGATTGACAATTTACGATGGACAGATGGCAGGTTAGATTGACAATTTAAGAAGCACAGATGACAGGTCAGATTGACAATTTAAGATGGACAGATGGCAGGTCAGATTGACAATTTAAGAAGGACAGACGGCAGGTGAGATTGATAATTTAAGATGGACAGCCAGCAGGTCAGATTGACAATTTAAGATGGACAGCCAGCAGGTCAGATTGACAATTTAAGATGTACAGTTGGCAGATCAGATTGACAATTTAAGATGGACAGCCAGCAGGTCGATTTGACAAGTTAAAATGAACAGTGAGCAGGTCAGTCTAATAATTTAAGGGGACAGTGTGAAGGTCAGTTTGTATACACATTCTTCATGGAATCAGAATTAGATATTTTGTCTCAGACTTTGTTTTTTCTTGATTCAAAGAAAAAAAACGTATATGTGTATCATTAGGAAAGCATAATTACAATCACATCACATGATTAAGCTTTAACATATAGCCGTATGAAAGTCGTCAATAATTTGAAGAAAAAATATGC
>JAPXFY010001570.1:0-5000 GCA_030674185.1 Monoplex corrugatus | reverse complement strand
GTAGGTACAGGTGGATATGAGTACGTAACCACAGGTAGGTACAGGTGGATATGAGTACACTAACCACAAGTAGGTACAGATGGATATGAGTATGTAACCACAGGTAGGTACAGGTGGATATGAGTACGTAACCACAGGTAGGTACAGGTGGATATGAGTACGTAACCACAGGTAGGTACAGGTGGATATGAGTACGTAACCACAGGTAGGTACAGGTGGATATGAGTACGTAACCACAGGTAGGTACAGGTGGATATGAGTACATGACCACAGGTAGGTACAGGTAGATATGAGTACGTCACCAGTTCCCGTCTTATAGTGGGTTAACGTAACTGACAACCGATTGGAAGGTTGTGGGTTTGGACCATATCAGCGATGGGTTACCAGTGGTCATGGTGTAGTAGTTATCTTCAACGGACTACTGACTGGAAGGTTGTGGGTTCAAATCTCCATCGTTCCTTTCAAAATCATTGTAACATTTTCGGTTCCTACCCGGTGTTGAGCATGCGTGGACTCATTGGGAAGACTACATTCACACAGTCGAGTCACATCCACACCACGGATGTGTCATTAAATGATGTTGCTCAAAACTCTCCTGACTAACACCGCAGGCGTATGTATCTCTCGGGCCTGGTTGACGCCAAGATGTACTATGATGCTACGCGTAAAATACAGCCATGTCACACTGTCCAAGTCCTTACATCGAACGACATAGCATCATGACCATTATCCTCATCGTCAATATCATCATAACATTGTGTTAATTAAAAATGTTCCGCCTTCTTCGGCCATTACGGTGGCGTAGAAAGTGAGACAAAGAAGTGAGTACAAAGGTAACTGCCGAAGTGTGGTGATCCTTAATGAAAGGATGGGGTGGATGGTTTGGATGGAGGCTGCTGAGGAAAGGGGATATTGGAAGGGGGACGATTAATGAATACTGCGGATCATGTCTTAAGCTGCAGCGCTTATTTTGGTTCAGGAAATCATAGGTTTTATCGCAACAGTTGAAACACCAAGGCTTTTGAGAGATTAGAAGTTTTACCGACACTCATAACAGGGAGAATGTGGGTTCCAGTGCCATTAGTCTGTGTAATTTAGGAGTTGTTTTTAGCTCCAACCAGCTCCTACGCAGAGTTCAGCGTGCTGTGGGTTCTATGGGAAGACAGGGACCATGCAGTCGAGTTTCATCCAGTCTGCAGATGCGTCATTGGGGGGTGTTGGTTAAATTTCCTGACAAACACCTTAGGTGTCTGTATCTCTCGGGCCTGGTTGATGCCGTGATATATGTTGAAAGTAAGCATAGAGTTCGGCCCACATATCGCACAGTTTCAAACCAGCATGAAATTCCACAGTATCATGATTACCATCCCCCACCCCCACCCCCATCTTCATGCATCATCATGGCCATGTGATACATTGTCTCAGACTCTGTGGCCACTGAAACGATGCAGAAAATATAGCATCAAAATAGAAGACCAGATGGTCAAGCTATTCAAACAGTCTCCCTTTTTATAAAAAAAAAATTCAGAAATTCCACATTCTGTATTTCAAAAGGTCACTGTGACATTGACATAAATCTTGGCACTAACTTGAACATACTGAAACTAATATTTTTACAGTAAAAAAAAAGTGAATATTTTGGATATTGTTCTTCGCAGGCTCAGGGAATCTGCCGGTCTGTTCATTGCTGGAAGATTTGGGTCAAGCGTTTATGGAATTGTCCGAATGCGATGATTCCCTTTTGACCAAACTCCAAGCTAATCATTGCACTACCGTTACTAGTACAGATAGGTATTGTAGCTGGAGGGGGGTAGGGGATAGATGGTAGAAGCTAGAGTAGGATAGGGGGATATGAGGACTGTTGAGGGAAGGGAGGAGATGTCGGACGAAAAACTAAATAAAAAGTGTTCTGCCATCAACTACATCATTGTCAGGCCACATATACTTGGTAATTAATCTCTGTCACGTAGACAACAGGTGTGTATGTGTGGGGATGGGGAGGGGGTTGTGTGTGTGTGTGTATGTGTGTGTGTTTGTGTGTGTGTGTGTGTTGTGTGTGTTAGGTTGTGTGTGTTAGGATGTGTGTTGTGTGTGTTAGGATGTGTGTGTGTGAGCGTGTGTGTGCGTGCGTGTGTGTGTGTGTGTGTGTGTGTGTGTGTGTGTGTGTGTGTGAGAGAGAGAGAGAGAGAGAAAGAGAGGGAGGGAGGTTGTTCGTGTGTGTGCGAGCTTGTGCGTGCGTGTGTGTGTTGTGTGTATGTTTTGTGTGTGTGTGTGTGTGTGTGTGTGTTGTGTATGTGAGGATGTGTGTGTGTTTTGTGTGTGTGTTTTGTGTGTGTGTATGTGTGTGTGTTTGTGTGTTTGCGTGTATATGTGTATGTATGTGTGTGCGTATGTATATATGTATGTCTGTGAGTTGTGTGTGTGTGTGTGTGTGTGTGTGTGTGTGTGTGTGTGTGTGTGTGTGTGTGTGTGTGTGTGAAGGAGGAGAAAGGTTGGAGTGGTCACCTGTAGTAGCTGGGAGTAGGACAGTTGACAAAGTGCCAACATCGTCAGACTGTAGAGGCTTGTAAGGATGTGTGTGTGTTTGTGTGTGAGTGTGTGTGTGTGTGTGTGTGTTATGTGTGTGTGTGTGTGTGTGTGTGTTATGTGTGTGTGTGTGTGTGTTATGTGTGTATTGTTTGTTGTTGTGTTTGTGTAGTGTGTGTGTGTGTGTGTGCGTGTGTGTGTGTGTGTGTGCGAGCGTGTGAGGTGTGTGTGTGTGCGTGTGTGTGTTTGTGTATGTGTATGTGTGTATATTTGTGTGTGTATGTGTATATGTGTGAGGCGTGTGTGTGTGTATGTGTGTGTGTGTTTGTGAGTGTGTGTGTGTGTGTGTGCGTGCGCGTGTATGTGTGTGTGTGTTTGCGTGTGTATGTGTGTGTGTAGGTATGTGTGTATGTATGTCTGTGAGTTGTGTGTGTGTGTGTGTGTGTTTGTGTGTTTGTATGTGTATGTCTGTGAGTTTGTATGCGTATTGACCTAGTTTTGGCTTCTTTGCAAATAGCTCACTGTGCGTGCGCGTCTAGATATTGATGACCTCGTCTGCCTGAGTAGATAATTAACACGCCCAATTAAGGACCGAGTTGGATGTGGAATAGCATCGGCTGTGACTGAACAAATGAACAAACCGACTCTTGAGTGGCAGTCCTTGGCACAGTCCCCGCACATGAAGGCTGATGGCTGTGGCTGTGTGATCGCTGCTGCAGCTTTCCTTGTCTCTCCTTGATTGTCGTGACTACTGTCACGTTCGTTTTTTGTGAGCATATGGCGATGCCTGCACGTACACTCCCTGTGTAGATGCCAGGGGCTCTTTCAGTACAGATAGTATCCCCGCCTTTTGGAAAATTTTGTTTTAGAAATTGCCTCTTTTCTGTCACTCTCTTTGTTTCTTTCTGTTTTCTGTCACTCTTCTTTGTTTCTACTTTGTTCCTTTGCTTTCTGTCATTTCTTCCTATCATTTTCTACCTTGCTGGTCCGATCACCTGTATGTGTTCGATAAAGCCTTCTGTATTTTCTCTTAGGATTGATTATTGGATACATGTATTACGTGGACAGTCAACAAACAAAGTCAGAACAAGATTGAGGCAGCCGAGATGTGGTTTCTAAGAAGAATGTTGAGAGTTCCATGGACAGCAAAGAAAACAACGAGACAGTCTTGATGGAGGCAGACACAAGTAGATCACTCATAAGGAAGATTAGGAAAAGACAGGCAACATTTATAGGCCATTTTATGAGGAAGGGGGATTTGGAGCACCTGGTCACAACGGGAAAGCTGGAGGGAAAGAGAGCACCGGGTAGACCCAGGGAGAAAATGCTGGACGGACTTGCAGAGTGGCTGGGGACGAGGAGGGTGGGGGAGATGCTAGGGGCAACGAGAGATAGAGGTAGATGGAAGTCCATGATCGCCAACGCCATGCGGCAGGGCACCTGATGATGATGATTATGTGCATTTTTGGCTGTAGGGAAATGAGATATGCGGAAGCAATTTTAGATAATTTAGTTCCGTTTATATGTTTTAGTGCCCTTATGTTTCAGTTTGTATTCAGGTGTTTTTTTTAAATCCCTGGTGCAATAAATTGGACGGAGTGGTCAACACCAGGGGCATCTCTTGAAATTATGTGCCCGATATGCGTACTTAATCTTTTTTTCCTTTTTTTTTTCTTGTTGAAGTATTGTGTATGTTTTGAAAGTGTTACAGCCCTGATATGGCTCTACGCAGTCGGCTGGGCTTTATACAACAATAATGATAAAGCCTGCACGTACAGCCTGTTGACAGGCACAACTATTTTTAGCTGTCCCTTCTCTGGTGTCCACACTGATATAATCGAATTTCTGGTCACGTTTACAGACGTCCGTATATAGTAGCAGTGAACGCCATGTCAGCCAGAATCCCGCAGCTAGTTCTCCTATACACGTATCCATTAATGTTATCATTGTCTTTCAGTCTTGTTGAGTCTCAGAATTATTAATGCACACATGGTATCCCAAATATTTTATGATGTAATCATGTTGCTTACTGTCTGTTATGTAAACTCATTGGCTCTGCATTGTGGTGGTGTTCGTCTGTCGTCGTCGACAATGACCACGGCTTCATGAAGTTGCTTTGAGTCAGTGTGTCCGGAGGTGACTGATCAATCCGATCCGGGCACAGAAGTAACGTCCACAGGTTGGACATCTATGGCCGGTTACTGTGGTTGAAGGGTTTGCAGCCCTAGCTTTCCGTGCAGCTCGTTTTTCTTGTGCAGATTGGATACGAGACACTTCTGAAGTGGTACATCCGGTTTTGATTCTTCTACGCCAGACTGTACGGTCGAGGGCAAGGTTTTCCCAATTCTCCCAGTCTATGTTGAGGGACTTTAGAGATGCCTTCAAGCTGTCTTTAAACCGTTTTCTCTGGCCTCCAACTGTTCTCTTGCCAGACGCTAGTTCCCCGTAGAGGAGTTGCTTCGGAATTCTGGTGT